>JAXCGZ010023565.1:0-34522 GCA_037179515.1 Halocaridina rubra
GAAATGCAAAACAAATTTTAGGTTTAAAGTTTGTGAGTATTTTGGACGTGAGCTGGTAGCATATTAAGTCATATAGTATAAGCATGGGGACATAATGAGAGAGGAGAACCTGAGATGGTTTGGGCATGTAGTGAGAAGGGGATGAGGGGTAGACGAGAAGAGGTGTTCTCAATGTGGTATGACCGTTGGCCATGAGAGGTATTTGAGAGAGGGATACTCAATATGAAGCTGCCAGGCAGGAGGGAAGGGGTAGGCTAAAGAGGAGGTTTATAAAGGTGGTGAGGGAGGACATGCGGATATGTGGTGCATCGGAGGAGGACGCCGGGGACAGAGTATTATGAAGACAATTGATCTACTGCGCAAACCGTAATGGGAGGAGCCAAAAGAAGTACACGCTAAACCCGGAATTAGGTGGATTCAATCCAAGTGAAGAGCTGAGCAACCTCTGCCTTCCATAGCTCATTCTCTTTTTCTCGTTTGCTCTATAATTTCTTCTCTCTTTCTTGGAAATTATTGAGTTCTATCCAAATGAAAAGATGAATGACATCTACCACCCTTAGAACATTCTCTTTTTCTCTTCTTACTCTATAATTTCTTCTATCCTTTTTGGAATTGTGTGGAATAAATCCAAGAGAGGAGCTGAGATGCCTTTGCCTCCCATACGTCATTCTTTCTCCCTTACTCTTCATTTCTTCTCACTTCCCCCAGGATGGGGTCAAGACTACCGCTTCCATATTCTCCTGTATGTCGTAATAGTCGATTAAACGGAACTGGATAAGGGGACTGCAGATTCCCCTCTTTTGTATATTCCTCCTAAAAATAGCAAAGGTATTGCTTCGACTCGGCCATTCCCCCTTTTATTCTGACTCTGCCATCACCCTCTCTTATAGGGGCACAATAACCCTTGCATATAGATATAGATAAGCATAGCGATTTCAAAATTCAACGTGGCATCAAGTGTCACTTTTAGGCCAGTGGCGGATTCTCTTATCTCTATTTATGAATAAAAGCTTAATTATAGATAAAAGTGTTCTGTGTTTAATTATATAATAGACATCCCACTGATGATTATTGAATACAGTCTTTTAGGAAGACAAACGAAAATCCATTTCATTTCACAGTCTAATGAGATCTAATATGAAAAGAAAGACTTTTTCGTACGTGGGTTGACGGCAAGAATTACTCCAAGCCATTTAATGCGAGTAGCCATACTGGGTGCAAATGGCTACACGCATTCAGATGACAAACGTTAGTCTTGCTGCTCACACTATAGGTAACCCACTACCTGCTACCCTCAGAGCATATGGCTTTCAGTGGCTGTACCTTCAATAACCCAAACTCATTCTAAGATGGGCAACTCGGAGTCTGCTTTGATACCCACATAAAGGAAAATTACAATATTGGTAAGTAAAGTCTTTTCAAGGTAAGGTAATAAAAATAGCAATAGCCAATGTTCATGACTATGCCTATGAGGCTATTTTATATAGAATTACTTCTTTTGGCAAGAGTACTCTGTCTCTTTGGCAGGGGGGTTTTTGAATCAGGCTGGTCTTATGCTTTCATAATGGCTATAGATCACCATTATCTTCTTGGATCGACCACGCGGTTATCCACGAAGCTGACTGATGCGCGTTACCTGCCAAGGGACAGAACACTATTCGCCAAGAGACCTTAACATTTCAACTCTGATTCATTCAGTGCTAAAACATCTATTTTCTTTCTTCCTTGCTCTAGGCTTAGAACAGGCATTGACTTAAGCTGAACTGCTCTCACTTTCTATTTCACATTGGGTGAACTCTTATCTCTTTGAGATCAGTGCTGGTTTTCCTCCATGCTCCACAACCACGCACATTCAGAGACCCAGGCATTAAGGCTCTGGTTGTGACTTATTTGGCCAGATTCACCTCGTATGCCTTGCCTCTTTGCATACACCCGTAAAATACAAGATTATCAACCATATATCATATTTTTTAAAGATAATCTATCTAGAAGATTTCCTCATCTGAAGACAAGGAATAAAAATCTGCAGAGATTAAGCAATGTTCCAATTTCAATTATCTCGGAAGAGTTTAAACGTTGATCAGATCAAGGTATGCAATCTTACTTGCGTGATACACGGTAAATTAACTCTCAGTCCAGCTATATCCGGAACTAAGATTTCATCTGAAGTCTAAAGAAAAATATTGTGAAGAATCAGAGAGTTCACGGAGTATAAATCATTGCCGGGAATAGATCTCACTTGAAACCTATAAAATAAAGCAAATCTGAGGAATCTTCAGAGAATTCAGAATATGAATTTCATACCGATGAATAGATATCAACTGCAATGGAAGGTAAAAATAAAACCTAATGGAGATTCACAGAATTCAGAAAAGAAAATGTTTAACTGCGATAAGATTTCACTGGAAGAATGGTGGATATATGGTATATCAAACTATAGACAGGTTTGGTTCTAATTAAAGACATATATACAGTGCCAGATATCCCCCTTGTAAGGGGGTGGACCAAGTCAAAGTGTCATGCCCATTCACCAGAAATTCATCTCATTTCACCCATCTTATCACCCATCTTATCCTCTAGGGGATAAAGGGTTAACGACACCATTACAGTGACTGGGTCATCCACAGGGTAAATGGGTGAAGTTCTGCTGTGGGGCCAAGCAGCTGCAGCTGCTTTGCCTCCATGATTTCATTTCCTGGCACCAGTCTAAGGTATCTGTATATTTACACACACATACATACATAAATACATGCATGCATATATATATATATATATATATATATATATATATATAATATATATATATATATATATATATATATATATATATATATATATATTATATATATATATATAATATCTTAAAAATAAACACATCTAAGTATGCCTTTTAAGGGTAAGAAAATTATGCAATCAAAAGCAATTACAAAATCCTTCCTTTGAGAAATATATGAAAAAATAATTTAAAATCTAGGCAATACTCTGATTATATAATAATACTAATAATAATAATAATAATAATAATAATAATAATACTAATAATAATAATAATAATAATAATAATAATAATAAAAAGTCCATATGCGTGCTTTCAATGTTTCATAAAGAGAAGTTACCCAACAATAGGCCTCCGAAACGCACAGATATAATCTCTCTCTCTCTATCTATCTGTCTAACAATCTATCTATCTATCTATCTACAGTAGAAAAAACTCAAAGAGGTGTCTGTTCACCCTTAAAATACAGCTGTGTCAACACATCCGTCTCTCTCTCTCTCTCTCTCTCTCTCTCTCTCTCTCTCTCTCTCTCTCTCTGCTCTCTCTCTCTCTCTCTCTCTCTCTCTCTCTCTCTCTCTCTCCTTCACTCTCTCTCTCTCTCTCTCTCTCTCTCTCTCCTTTCACTCTGGAGTTGCTAAGAAAACTTTCTTCAACCGTGTGTTTGACAATCAGTCAAACATTAAATGCCAGGATTTTTACATCCAAACCCCTATTAAGAAAAATCTAGGAAAAAAATGGCTTTTTATCATATTATTCTATCTAATTCTACGTCAATATGTCTTATAACCTTGTATATTACATCCTTTTTTAATAATCACTCACATATCCATTCATATTCATCACATCAAAAGAATAAAGAATTCCTAAATACTAAATCTTAAGTAACAGCTACTAGATTTCGCCACTGCTGCTGGAACAGGGTCAGACGTTGATCGGCACCAAATAATTTAAGCAATTCAAATGGAGTGTCAAGCATCTCAAAAACAAGGTCTTCAGTAAAATATAAATTTGTAATTTATTAAACTTAGTTAGCGAGAGATACTACACTTTTTTTAGTCTTTTCTTGTCCAATGAGTATAAATTGGTCATTATCAGAAATGTTTAACCCAAAGCAACACTCTTTCAACCGACACTCTCAAAGTCTCTGGCACCAAGATCCTCAGCAGAAAACAAACTTGCCTATTATCACACTTGGTTTGACACGGACAAAGCATTTTACCCTCTTCTCTTACCCTCTAATAAGCTATCAATCTACACCAGAAATTTTCAGGCATTCCAACCCAATCCAAAACCTATGATAAAAAAAATAATCTTTGGTAAAAATAACCTAGTCAGCTTTCACGCATGGCTAACAAGAGATACTAGATATAGACAAAAGCTTCATTCACCCTCGTAAGGGGGTGGCCGAGCCAAGAAACGCACATTTACCACGATCCACATACACACCTCAAACACTCCTCTCAGCTCCTTGGGGACAGAGGGTTGCCACGTCTACCCCCCCCCCCTTCCACCCTGCTTGGGTCATCCACATGGTGGGTGGGCAAGGATATTCTACAATGAGGCCCGACAGCCGCAGCTGGTTTACCCCCATCGCTTCATCATATGGCAACTCCCCTCACACCCGTCCACCACAGTTCACCTACCTAGCAGGTGCGAGAAATCCCTTAGGGCCGCGTCATATATGCACAATCTTCCTCCACAACATCAGATATTGTTCAGATATTGTTCAGCACCAGAAACTTAAACCTATCAGAATCCAAATTCAATTTCCTCTGATAACCAAATTTTCGGTAATAAAACTTACCAATTACAACGAAGAGTTAGCAGCCTACAGGATATCGTGGATTTACGTGATCGATTCATATAAGGAATGAGAGAGAAAGAGAGAGAGAGAGGTGGGAAAAAAAGAGCATCAATATATATGTGACCATGAATTCTGGATAGCATCTGCGAATAAATTAAAAGTATGTGATGTGACCTTGCACATCATTCATAGATCAAATGTCAGAAATTGAAGTGTAACGTATGTGGCTTTAATCACATATCATTCATTGAAACAGGTAATATAACCCCAGCGCTTATATAATTACGCTACGAACACAACTTAGACGTAAAAAGGTATTTTATAAAGTTTTTGGTGCTGTTCTTACGTCGCTATTCATCCCTATTCGAATGGAGCTGATACAGATAGGATGCAGATGGGGAATTAAGGCTGGATGACCTTCCTAACGTCCCAGGGTGGGTTCGAACATGGGTTTGTCAGGCTTGTCACTTACCGACTCGAACGCTATATCTCTGAGCTACCTTTGCGTCACGGACTCCCTTTTCTACTAAGAGCTAGGACGGTGCTTTCTTGCTAAGGACTTTGGTTTTGGTAAGTGTGCTCGTTACCCTGAGTGAATGCCCTTTAAAACCTTAGAGCGAGCCTCTAACCCACGACCTGATGAATCAAAGTCGCGAGCATATATGGATGCACTATTGCAAGAATGTTTTTGTTGCAATGCAGTTTCTGCACTTCAATTCTTCACAAATTTCATTACAATACCAAGCCAATTTATTGCTTGTAAAACTCCAATTAGCGATGGTTAACATGTATTCACTGAAACACAAAATCAGATATTACTTTAAATATAAGTTACAATATTTAAATGATGTTATACGAAAATTTCTCTATTGGTTAAACAAGCCACCGAGAGAACAAGCCAGCTCTACTTGAGCTTGTTTCAAATTAATTTTCCTTAATTTAATTTTGAACTGCTTTTATGCAATGTCGGTCCATTATCTCAGACTTGAATATTATATTTAATGTCTGGATTCAATCACAGAGTGACTTTTTTTTTAACCACCTTCTTGCTGGCTAGTACAGTGGTAACGCGCTGGTTTCGCATTCACGAGGTCGAGAGATCGATTCCAATCCAAGACCGAGAGTTTAAGTTGTTTACTGGCAGGTTACTATTGTGGTTGGGCACCACAGTGGGCGGGGGGGGTTTGGGGCTTGCCCCAACTGACGAATACCCATTGAATAATGGAAATAAAGGTTTATTATTATTATTATTTTTCCAATACTGCTTCATTCCAATTATAAATTTCTACGAAATGTTTAGATTCACTTTTCATGTCCTATCTTTGTCAGGCCTCTGTTTTTTGTTCATTTTTTTCCTTTCTAATTTATCTCAATTTGCTCTAAGATTCCTTTTTAATAGTGTTTGCTATAATGCTCTATCAGTAGTCACCGTGGCTCAAGCGGTAGCGTCCGCGACTCTGAGGCGTCAGGTCGAGGGTTCGCGCCCCGTCACGGTCTGAGGTTAGCAAGGGCATGCACTCAGGGTAAGGATTACATTTGCCAAAACAAGTCCTTCGCAAGAAGGCAACCGTCCTAGCCCTTAGTTGAAAAGGGAGTCCGTGACGTAAAACCGGAACAATTGTTATAATCCTCTATCAGTTCATTCTTAAAAATATACTAAATGTAAGGATTTAATTTCCAAGCCATTTTTTTTTTTATTATTCCCAATTTCATTTATTTCTATTTACTTTAAGCTTTATTTTTGCTATACTGTTCCAACATTTCATTTTTAAATTTATACGAAATGTTTAAATTCTGTTCCAAATTTATACAAAATGTCTAAATTCAGTTTTAAATTTTTCTTCAGTTGGCGGTCTTGATACAAGCTTCGAAATCCATTACTTTGGCTTTAAGGAGAATTTTTTTTTTTTTTCAGAAGAAAAAATGAAATCTTTTGAGACCAACACTTGAGTGTCCTTGGATGTGAATGGCAGCCAATGGGAAAATGATCGGTTTACTTTGTTTTCTTTTTTCTTCTAAGAAATGATGAAAAAAAAAGCTTCGAAATAGTGGTGAAAAAAATAAATCTAACAACGCATGCAGTGCATGCATAATTAAATCAAAATTAAATAAAGTCACTGTGCTAGACTATTTAAAAAAATGGATTCTGTCTAAAAGAAAATATATAAAAATAAAGTTTCAAAACAGCTGGTGTCCAATAGCAAATTTACATAAGCCTAACCTAAATGCATAATTAAATTTACATATTACTATTATTATCATTATTATTATTATTATTATTATTATTATTATTATTATTATTATTATTATTATTATTGAACCAGTATCTTTTTAATATAGAAAAATTCACCTTATTCCAAAGATCCTCTCTATATTACGCAAAGACTCCATCATCCAGAGGGCATCTTATAAAGCAATATAATATAGTCTCATATTGCACCCCTTCTTCTGCAGAAAGCTGGCTGACAAGATATGAAAAAAGGGAACCCCAGGATGACAAGCCAGGTATATAAGTCGAGAGAAGTCAAGCCAGTAAGGAGAGTACGTGGAAAATATAACTTTTCTTCTTCTTCTTTTGCATGTGCAGGACACGAAGCTTGGTCAGCTCACGGGACCCGCCTAAATTGACCAAAATTCTTCTTCTTCTTTTATATGTGCAGGACAAGATGTTTGGTCAGCTCATGGGTCCCGCCAAAATTTACCAAAATTCTTCTTCTTCTTTTGTATATGCAGGCCACGAAGCTTGGTCACAGCTCACGCTTCCCGCCTAAACTGATCAAAATTCTTCTTCTTCTCTTATATGTGCAGGACACGAAGTTTGGTCAGCTCACAGGTCTCGCCAAAATTGACCAAAATTCTTCTTCTTCTTTTATATGTGCAGTACACGAAGTTTGGTCAGCTCATGGGTCCTGCCTAAATTGTACAAAGGAAATTTACATTGTGAGGAATTACAACTGAGAATATTAACCTGGAATAAGAATAGGTTGGGTTAGGTTATGATAGGTTCTTCTTCCGGTTCTGTGCAGGACAAGAGGCTTGGTTAGCTTATATGTATCACCTGGACGGATCAGAGGAAAATATAGAGGAAAAATACTACTGGGAACGTTACCTAAGGACAAGACACGTTCTTTCCGTATGTGTACGACACTGTTCAAAGGAAAGTGACATAGTTCATATTACTGAGAAAATCAACCAATAATAAAGCCCCCTAATTCAGTCGACGTTTACGACACACAGTGAAACACAGAGGCTGCATGCTTGAATCCCGGCCAAGGAGAATGAAAAGAGAAAATGTAGAGTGAGACAGAAAGTGGTAAGGAACTACAGGAGGCAGAGGACGATCAACTCCCTACTTGGACCGAAGCCAACCACAAACTAGATCCCACCTATAGTCTCACGCTGTTGTTGTTCTCATGTACCGTTACGTGGGATTTTAGGCTGGATGCTCTCCCTAATGCCCCGCGATACGAAGCATGATATAAGTTGAAACTAAGAGCAATTAAAGGGAGTGAGAGATTTTATAAAGAGACAATTATGGTTGCGAGTAATTTGAATTAATATAAGCAATGTAGAAAATTCAATACATGAAGACTAGGGCCCGATTTCTTAAACAGTGTAAACCAAGGATACCATATTGTTAGTTAGCAAGACACACACACAAATGGATTTTATAAACCCATCTGACGCGGTTCTGTGTATGGCTAGGATAGCCTTTCACAGAACCGCGTCAGATGCGTTTATGAAATCCATTTGTGTGTGTGTCTAGCTAACTAACAATATGGTATCCTAGGTTTACACTGTTTAAGAAATCGGGCCCTGGTCTTCGTGTCTCCTACGACGCATAATATAAAAGCGAATCAACATCTAATAAAGGTACTGAAAGACATTTTTGAAAGGGGACAAAAGCAACTTGAAATTATTTATAAAAAAAAAAAAAATAGCATAACTCACATTAAGACTATATAAAATAAGTAAACTGCGAATTTTAATCAAATAAACATAAAAATAAGGAAAACATTTGAGCAAAATATCAGCAATGATGAGTCAACTTCAGATGATAAACATACTTATCAGTATTATTATTAGAAATTGAATAACACCTTAGTGATAAGTATAATATGAGTAATTCCTGACAGTAATCTCCCCGCATTATATCGGCAATTTAATAATAATTTGCTTGCAAATCCGTCATAAATCAAAATACATTAGACCGCTTTCACACCAGTGGCACGTCGCACGTGGCATGCCACGTGGCACGCCAGTTGAAAACGAACATCCGGAAACATATGAAACCTTTCACACAGAAGTGGCATGACACGTCCCATGTGCCACGTGCGACTTGCATTAAGGCTGCTTTCACACCAAAGTGGCAAGTCGCACGTGGCATGTCATGTGCGACGTGTCACTTTGGTGTGAAAGCAGCCTTAGGGAAATAAGTAGAGCATGAAATTACCCAGTCTAGACCGTTTAATATTCTCAAAATCCCTGCAATAAAAATGGCTGTAATTCCAACAGTCTACAAACTTTTTTACATTTTTTGAGTGACACAATTAGTCCTCGATCAGATGAGGGAGGACACAGACATGTTAGAGCTATAGGATGGATTAAGGCTGGAAGCCCTCCATAACGTCCCGCGGCAGGATTCTCTAGCTATATCAAGAACCACTGCTTTCATTCTCAAAAATGTCAAAATACTGCATATTTTTCCATCGAAAACAGGGGCCACGGTAACTCAGTGGTAGAGGGAACAAGTTGAGAACTAACGAGCCTGGCATTTACAAGTTCGATCCCACTGCGGGGCGTTGGGGAGGGCAGTCAGCCTTAATCCCCCAGCTCTATCCTGTCTACGTTCCCTTCTGTGCGAATAGGGATTAATGGTTACCTCTAAAACACACACACACACACACACATACACACACACACATACACACACACTCGACGCCTCCCCTGGCATCTATATATCTGAGGGCATTTAAGAAGGTCTTCTAGACGGATTAATACGAAATATTTAGACAACTCTAATAATGAGAGCATTGGTACTCGAATATGCTTAAGATATATAAATAATTTTAAGTACTCTTCTTTAATAAAGAGAAGAAAGACAGATATGGTGTGGGCATGTGGTGAGGAGGGATGAGGAGTATGTGGGGAGAAGAATGCTGATGAAGGAGCTGCGATGCAGGAGAGGGAGAGGTAGGCCGAAGAAAGGTTTATGGATGCGGTGAGGGAGGCCACGAGAATGTGTGGTGTGATGGAGTAGAACGCAGAGGATAGGGCGATATGGAAACGATTGATCGGCTGTGGTGGCCCATATTGGAAGAAGAAGAAGAAGAAGAAGAAGAAGAAGAAGAAGAAGAAGAAGAAGAAGAAGAAGAAGAAGAAGAAGAAGAAGAAGAAGAAATCATATAATAAAGAATATATTTAACCATACGATGACAGACAGCTTTGAACTTTGACCACATAAAATATCACGAAAACAATATGCCCTGATCCATACCAAATGATTGGTACATACGAATTAAATTCTACATATACAATGAATTCTGATAGGGCAATTAGTGCAGTACACGAGGAAATACCCAGAAAAGTCCGAAATTATCTCAAATCCCCAAATGGGACAATTAAACTTACATTCGAAAAAGGTCTTTAATGATGATAATTCCCAGTCCCGGAGAGATACCTACAATAATTAACATGAATTTAGAGAGAGTTAGAAGCTACTTAGCTTACAATTACTTATTTGCTTATTTATACGTCAAGCTTTCTCCATTCGAATGGGGGTGAATACAGATAGCTTGGAGCTATGAGGGGATTAAGGCTGGATGCCTCTTCTAACTACCTACGGCAAGATCGCTCCCACGTTCGCCAGGCTCGTCACTTCCCGACTTAACAGATCACAGACGACTGAAATGCATCTGCTCTTTCTCTCTCTTCTTTCGCTTTCTCCCATTAGAGGCCGCCACAACAGCTTAATCGTCTCTATATCCTCCTATGGTGAAATTATTAAGTTATTATTATTATTATTATTATTATTATTATTATTATTATTATTATTATTTATTTATTTATTTATTTTTGCGGAAGAGCCGGGAGGATGGGCTGTGGCACTCCAGCAGTGCCATCTGAACGGTCGCTAGCTCCCTCGTCATTGCCCATAGAGCAAAGTAATCCCCTTATTGTTTCTTTTTTTGATGTCGGCTACCCCCCAATTGGGGGAGACAGCCAAGGTAGATAGATAGAATTATTATTATTTTTATTATTATTATTATTATTATTATTATTATTATTATTATTATTATTATTATAATCATTATAATGTGGTCACCGTGACAAAGCGGTAGCGTCCACTACTCTGAGGAGACAGGTCGAGGGTTCGCGCTCTACCACGGTCTGAGGTTAGCAAGGGCATCCACTCACAGTAACGATTACATCTGCCAAAACAAGTCCTTTACAAAAAGGCAACCGTCCTAGCCATTGGTAGAAAAGGGAGTCATAAGAACATAAGAACATAAGAACATAAGAATAGAGGACACTGCAACATGCCTACTGGCACACACGAGGCAGCTCCATTTTTGAATTGTATTTTCAGCATGTCTACCCTATTCTATTCTACTCTACTTATTTATTCTGTTTTTCTTTTTATGATTTTTTCTAATAAGCACTAAGTTATTCATACCCACCCTACCTCTGTCATATGTCTATCTAATCTACATTTGAAGGTGTCTAAGGTATTGGCATTTACTATCCTACTAGGAAGCTTGTTCCATGCATCAGCTACTCTATTACCAAACCAATTTTTACCAATTTCCCTTCTGAACCTAAATTTATCAAGCTTAAATCCATTATTACGAGTTCTGGTTTGATCATGAATTTTTAAAACTTTATTAATATCTCCCTTGTTAATCCCTTTAAACCATTTATACACTTCAATCATATCCCCCCTAATTCTTCGCCTCTCTAGAGAATGTAGATCAAGTTTTTTTAATCTGTCCTCATATGGTAGATTTCTGATATTGTGTATCATCTTGGTCATTCTTCGTTGCACTCTCTCCAAGGATTCAATTTCCATTCTATAATAGGGTGACCAGAATTGCACAGCATAATCTAAATGGGGCCTAACTAATGCAAGATAGAGCTGCAAAATAACTTTTTCCGTCCTATTGCTGACGCTTCTTGAGATAAATCCTAAAATTCTGTTTGCTTTATTTCTGACTGCTGTGCATTGCTCTCTTGGCTTAAGACTACTACTCACAAGAACTCCCAAATCCCTTTCACACTGAGAACTCATGATTTCATGGTTATTTAGCTTATAACTAGTATTGTCTTTTATAGTACCCATTTTAACTACTTTACATTTTTCAACATTAAATTCCATTTGCCATTTGTCCGACCATTCAGATAATCTATTTAGATCTTCCTGTAAAGCATGAATGTCTTCTTTTCCATTTATAGTTCTACCTATTTTAGTGTCGTCTGCGAATTTACTTAGGTTACTACTGATATCCGAATCCAGATCATTTAGATATACGATGAATAATAGAGGACCCAGTACCGAGCCTTGTGGTACCCCGCTTGTAACCGAGCCCCACTCTGATTTCTCTCCATTTATGCAAACCCTCTGTTTTCTGTCTTTTAACCATTGTTTGATCCATCTGAGCACAGCTCCTCCTATACCATGAGCTTCCAGCTTTTTAACTAATCTTTTGTGAGGAACTCTATCAAAAGCTTTGCTAAAATCTAGATATATTGTATCATATTCTTTGCCACAATCTACTGCCTCGTAAACTTCTGAATAAAAAGACAGTAAGTTTGTAAGGCACGAAAAACCCTTAAGAAACCCGTGTTGTGAAAGTTTTATCAGTCTGTGTAATTCTAGATGTGCCCTTATTTTATTTGCAATTATGGATTCTAGAATCTTACCCACTGTTGACGTTAAACTTACCGGCCTATAATTATTCTTTTTAACACGTTCTCCTTTTTTAAATATTGGTACCACATCTGCCAATTTCCACTCCATGGGTACCGATCCTAATTTTATTGAATTATTAAATAATGCAGTTAGAGGACAACTAAGCTCTTCCTTGCATTCCTTTAATATTCTAGCATATATTCCATCAGGTCCCGGAGATTTATGAGCCTTTAATTTATCTATTTCTTTTATTACCTCCTCTCTCGTAATATTTATTGAACTAAGTATATTATCGGGACTGTCTCTGTAAATGGATTCTACTTCCGGAATATTTTCCAAGTTTTCATTTGTAAATACAGATAAGAAATAATCGTTTAAACATGTACACATCACTTTATCGTCATCTGTGATATGGCCATTGGCTACTTCAATTGGTCCGACTTTTTCCTTAAATTTTGTTTGATAATGTTGATAAAACCCTTTAGGATTTTCTTTAGCTTCTCCTGCTATTCGAACTTCGTATTTTCTTTTCGACTCTCTAACTATCTTTTTAACTTCCCTGTTTAACTGTATATATTGCTGCCTCACCTGCTCTTCACCTCTTTTTAGTTTCCTGTATATTCCTCTTTTAATACCTATAAGATTCTTTATTCTATTGTTCATCCATTTAGGGTCATTTTTTCTTGATCTGCAATGTTTCATGGGAATATAGTCTCTCTGACTATTCTTAAGAGTCATGACAAAATTGTTATATTCCTCATCCAAATTTATATTAACTGACGGGCTGCTGTTCTTTCCTGTGAGAGAATTTAATGTATTGATCTTATCTTGTGATAATCCTTGGCATGTGGTACCCAAATTTCGGGGTAATCCGCTACCTGCGACCTGACCTGCTGGATTAACTACCCACATCTGTACCCCAGAAATCCCTTCCCATACCTCATTAGATAATTTAGTTTTTAAGCCCTCAAAATCTCCTGCTCTAAAGTTTGGAACAATATTCTTATTTTCCTTTATAGTTTCCTTGAAAATTATGTTAAATCTAATGGAATCATGGTCACTGTTGCCCAATTTTTCACCAACTTCTAAATTTGTAACCATATTCTCTCTATTACTAAGAACTAAATCTAGTGTATTCACCCCCCGTGTTGCTTCTTGTATGCAAGGGATGGAGTGCATCTTTCTAATTCAGGTGTCTCGATATTGGCTGGTATGATAGACAGAGAGGTAGGGGGGTTTTGTTAGACACAAATAATGAAATGATTAATACTTGTGCAGAGAAATTAGTCAGTAAGGGTTCAGTAAATAGTGGGTCAAATAACTGGGAGTCTAAGGATAAGAACCATTTGTTACATAAAACAAATATTAACAAAAAGAATAGCCACAAGAAGGGTGAAGCTAGAGAAAGTTTAAAAGTATATTATACAAATAGCCGTAGTTTAGGTAACAAGATAGAAGAACTGAGAGCCATAGTATGTAGTGAGAGACCGGATATAATATGCATTAGTGAAAGTTGGATTAAATTAGAAAGCAAACACCTTAAAGCTGAGTACATAATTACAGGATATAAACTTTATAATGCTGATCGTAGTGCAGATAAAAGAGGGGGAGGGGTAATTATGTATATTAAAGATAGCCTCAGAAGCTGCATTAAGTCTGGAATTAAGACAAATCTAAATTCAGAAACCTTATGGGTTGAAATTAAAAATAATATAGAAAGTCTAGTTGTAGGAGTAGTCTACAGACCACCTGATCTAGATAATATAGAGTCGCAAGTTATATACGATGAAATTTCTAAAGTGAGCAGGTCAAATAGAGTTTGCATTGTAGGCGATTTTAATTTTAGACATATTAACTGGGAAACCATAACAGGTGATAGTAGCTCTAAGGAGTTTTTGGAAGTAGTAGAAGACAATTTCCTTTCTCAGCATGTACATGAAGCAACACGGGGGGTGAATACACTAGATTTAGTTCTTAGTAATAGAGAGAATATGGTTACAAATTTAGAAGTTGGTGAAAAATTGGGCAACAGTGACCATGATTCCATTAGATTTAACATAATTTTCAAGGAAACTATAAAGGAAAATAAGAATATTGTTCCAAACTTTAGAGCAGGAGATTTTGAGGGCTTAAAAACTAAATTATCTAATGAGGTATGGGAAGGGATTTCTGGGGTACAGATGTGGGTAGTTAATCCAGCAGGTCAGGTCGCAGGTAGCGGATTACCCCGAAATTTGGGTACCACATGCCAAGGATTATCACAAGATAAGATCAACACATTAAATTCTCTCACAGGAAAGAACAGCAGCCCGTCAGTTAATATAAATTTGGATGAGGAATATAACAATTTTGTCATGACTCTTAAGAATAGTCAGAGAGACTATATTCCCATGAAACATTGCAGATCAAGAAAAAATGACCCTAAATGGATGAACAATAGAATAAAGAATCTTATAGGTATTAAAAGAGGAATATACAGGAAACTAAAAAGAGGTGAAGAGCAGGTGAGGCAGCAATATATACAGTTAAACAGGAAAGTTAAAAAGATAGTTAGAGAGTCGAAAAGAAAATACGAAGTTCGAATAGCAGGAGAAGCTAAAGAAAATCCTAAAGGGTTTTATCAACATTATCAAACAAAATTTAAGGAAAAAGTCGGACCAATTGAAGTAGCCAATGGCCATATCACAGATGACGATAAAGTGATGTGTACATGTCTAAATGATTATTTCTTATCTGTATTTACAAATGAAAACTTGGAAAATATTCCGGAAGTAGAATCCATTTACAGAGACAGTCCCGATAATATACTTAGTTCAATAAATATTACGAGAGAGGAGGTAATAAAAGAAATAGATAAATTAAAGGCTCATAAATCTCCGGGACCTGATGGAATATATGCTAGAATATTAAAGGAATGCAAGGAAGAGCTTAGTTGTCCTCTAACTGCATTATTTAATAATTCAATAAAATTAGGATCGGTACCCATGGAGTGGAAATTGGCAGATGTGGTACCAATATTTAAAAAAGTAGAACGTGTTAAAAAGAATAATTATAGGCCGGTAAGTTTAACGTCAACAGTGGGTAAGATTCTAGAATCCATAATTGCAAATGAAATAAGGGCACATCTAGAATTACACAGACTGATAAAACTTTCACAACACGGGTTTCTTAAGGGTTTTTCGTGCCTTACAAACTTACTGTCTTTTTATTCAGAAGTTTACGAGGCAGTAGATTGTGGCAAAGAATATGATACAATATATCTAGATTTTAGCAAAGCTTTTGATAGAGTTCCTCACAAAAGATTAGTTAAAAAGCTGGAAGCTCATGGTATAGGAGGAGCTGTGCTCAGATGGATCAAACAATGGTTAAAAGACAGAAAACAGAGGGTTTGCATAAATGGAGAGAAATCAGAGTGGGGCTCGGTTACAAGCGGGGTACCACAAGGCTCGGTACTGGGTCCTCTATTATTCATCGTATATCTAAATGATCTGGATTCGGATATCAGTAGTAACCTAAGTAAATTCGCAGACGACACTAAAATAGGTAGAACTATAAATGGAAAAGAAGACATTCATGCTTTACAGGAAGATCTAAATAGATTATCTGAATGGTCGGACAAATGGCAAATGGAATTTAATGTTGAAAAATGTAAAGTAGTTAAAATGGGTACTATAAAAGACAATACTAGTTATAAGCTAAATAACCATGAAATCATGAGTTCTCAGTGTGAAAGGGATTTGGGAGTTCTTGTGAGTAGTAGTCTTAAGCCAAGAGAGCAATGCACAGCAGTCAGAAATAAAGCAAACAGAATTTTAGGATTTATCTCAAGAAGCGTCAGCAATAGGACGGAAAAAGTTATTTTGCAGCTCTATCTTGCATTAGTTAGGCCCCATTTAGATTATGCTGTGCAATTCTGGTCACCCTATTATAGAATGGAAATTGAATCCTTGGAGAGAGTGCAACGAAGAATGACCAAGATGATACACAATATCAGAAATCTACCATATGAGGACAGATTAAAAAAACTTAATCTACATTCTCTAGAGAGGCGAAGAGTTAGGGGGGATATGATTGAAGTGTATAAATGGTTTAAAGGGATTAACAAGGGAGATATTAATAAAGTTTTAAAAATTCACGATCAAACCAGAACTCGTAATAATGGATTTAAGCTTGATAAATTTAGGTTCAGAAGGGAAATTGGTAAAAATTGGTTTGGTAATAGAGTAGCTGATGCATGGAACAAGCTTCCTAGTATGATAGTAAATGCCAATACCTTAGACACCTTCAAATGTAGATTAGATAGACATATGACAGAGGTAGGGTGGGTATGAATAGGTTAGTGCTTATTAGAAAAATCATAAAAAGAAAAACAGAATAAATAAGTAGAGTAGAATAGAATAGGTTAGACATGCTGAAAATACAATTCAAAAATGGAGCTGCCTCGTGTGTGCCAGTAGGCATGTTGCAGTGTCCTCTATTCTTATGTTCTTATGTTCTTATGTTCTTATGTTCTTATGCTGAGAAAGGAAATTGTCTTCTACTACTTCCAAAAACTCCTTAGAGCTACTATCACCTGTTATGGTTTCCCAGTTAATATGTCTAAAATTAAAATCGCCTACAATGCAAACTCTATTTGACCTGCTCACTTTAGAAATTTCATCGTATATAACTTGCGACTCTATATTATCTAGATCAGGTGGTCTGTAGACTACTCCTACAACTAGACTTTCTATATTATTTTTAATTTCAACCCATAAGGTTTCTGAATTTAGATTTGTCTTAATTCCAGACTTAATGCAGCTTCTGAGGCTATCTTTAATATACATAATTACCCCTCCCCCTCTTTTATCTGCACTACGATCAGCATTATAAAGTTTATATCCTGTAATTATGTACTCAGCTTTAAGGTGTTTGCTTTCTAATTTAATCCAACTTTCACTAATGCATATTATATCCGGTCTCTCACTACATACTATGGCTCTCAGTTCTTCTATCTTGTTACCTAAACTACGGCTATTTGTATAATATACTTTTAAACTTTCTCTAGCTTCACCCTTCTTGTGGCTATTCTTTTTGTTAATATTTGTTCTAAGTAACAAATGGTTCTTATCCTTAGACTCCCAGTTATTTGACCCACTATTTACTGAACCCTTACTGACTAATTTCTCTGCACAAGTATTAATCATTTCATTATTTGTGTCTAACAAAACCCCCCTACCTCTCTGTCTATCATACCAGCCAATACCGAGACACCTGAATTAGAAAGATGCACTCCATCCCTTGCATACATATGCTTACGACTAGTGAAGTGATCCCACCCGTCTATAAAACCTATATTATTCTCCCGACAGAAGACTTTCATCCTATCATTTACTCCTATAGCTCGAGACCACCACTCTGAACTTTGGCTAAGCCTAGGGAGAATACCACACATCACAGGAACTGCACCCCTTTTCCTAATCTTATCCAGGGCTTGTCTATACAACCTAATCAGCTCTTCACTTCTACCATCCTGCACGTCATTTCCCCCAGCTATCAAACAAACAACATCTTTTTTCTCAATCCAGCTATTTATTGACTCACCCACCTTCTTCATACCTGCTCCAGGGAAAAAATATTTTCCTCTAACTCTATGCCTGAGTTTCCTGTCTACATATCTGCATAGTGAATCCCCTACAATTACCAAAGAACGAGACTTATCCGGAGGATGGGTTACTCCGACCTTGGGAGACTTACCTAGGCTCTTGACCTGAGAGCTTTTCCCACTTCCATTTTTACGATCGCTAGTACACCTATCTGACTCTATGGTTCCTGAAGAATTGCTGCCGCCACTGTCACATTCATCTCTAAGTGACCTAAATGAATTAGCAACCTGTAGTCTAAAAGTATCATTTTTCTTAAGAACCATTTTCGTTGAACCCTTATTCACAACTTTCCAGTCGTCTTCGTTATTCAATCGACCCTTCCTGGTTAATACCTCTACTTTACCTCTCAGATCCCTGTTCTCCTCAGCTAAGGATCTGACCTCCTGCCTGACTGCAGCCAACTCATTTCTTAAATTAAAAATGAGTTTGCTTGCGTCAGACGAGGACAAATCCCCAGCACAGCCACAAACAGCACCAACAACGACACAACTACCAACACCACTACCACTAACACCACCAGCACAAAGAACACCACCACTCTCCATTGTACTAAGTTTGGTCAAGATTAGAGCTACTGGAAGCACGTCCTCACTGGGCTTCATTGTTATTATTATTATTATTATTATTATTATTATTATTATTATTATTATTATTATTATTATTATTATTATTATTATTATTATTATTATAGCCTTTGACAGACACAAAACCTAGCTTATATCTGAAGAGGTCTTGGTTTCTGAAGTGCTTAAGCGACGGAAAATAGCGAGATTCCCAGAGTGGATTTATCAAGGCGGAAAATCGCAATTCAAAAGGAGTTGAACTATTAAGACGTCAAATGAGATTTCTCATTTAAGCCTCCTTTGAAACAAGAAAAGACATTAAAAATAATTCTCTCATTGTGATACACAGAGGCATTATTACAGAGAGAATTATCTCAGTTTGTTTCGAGGCAGTATTCCAAAAAGAATTCTCTCGGCGCAATAAACGAGGCATTATTCCATAAAGAATTCTCTCGGTGTAATACTCGAGGCGCTATTCCAAAAAGAATGATCTCAGTATGATACGAGGCATTATTCCAAAAAGGATTCTCTCACTGTAATACACAAGGCACTATTTCCACTACCGGTAAAAGTTTTTGGTGCCAGTCTAGGTGTCGAAACTTGCAATATGTTCGAAACTTGGGTGCGTGAAACTTGGTGCGATAGGACGAGGGTTAAATATTGTAAACAGAGAGATGTGAAACTTGGTGCCAAGGACGAGGGTTAGATGTTCTAAAAAGAGAGGCGTGAAACTTGGTGCAAAAGCACGAGGGTTAGATGTTCTAAAAAGAGAGGCGAGAAACTAGATGCCACAGGAAGAGGGTTAGTTGTTATAAACTGAGAGGCGTGAAATTTGGTGCCGCAGGACGAGGGTTAGATATCCTAAACAGAGACGCGTGAAACTTGTTGTATTAGAAAGGATAAGGGTTTATGTCAAGCTGACAGCTTAGAGTATATGTCCAAACTAAGTACTAATGTAAAAAAAAAAAAAAAAAAAAAAAAAAAAAAAAAAAAACTGCTGAGAAACTAAAATGAACTACTGAGAGACATTACAAATCATTTGCAAATGCATGACATTTGCCAATACATTTACAAAATTTGCAAAACGAAAAGTCTGTAGTATATAATACGAACGCACTACAAAAAAATGAAGCATAACTGATAAGGGACACTGCATTGACAATTTACCAAAAAGTTTTGATATTTGTGATTATAAAAAGTCTGTAATACATACCTCGAACATGAGAATATGTAGACAGACACAATCTCTCTTGCAAGAATCACTATGTAATGTGATAAATTTAATTCTAAATAGGAACAAATTAGAGTTGGGTCTCATATTCTCTGGTACTCACCCAGCATGTGGTGCGTGTCCCTGTGCAGCTCTGAAAGAATGGTAAAAAGAAAAATGATTACTGTATGGTAGTGAGATAATATTCTACAAAATAATTTTAATCACGGAAATATATGTATATGCATAGATACACACACACACACATATTCTGCAACGATGGGCCACACGCATCTTCATTTCGAAAACGTTAGTTTTTTCCTATATCAAATTGAGAAAGGTCAGCAAAAATGACACACACACACACACACACACACACACACACACACACACACACACACACACACACACACACACACACACACACACACACACACACACACACACACACACACACACACAAAATAAGAATACTTTTGATAGAGGAACACTGCTCCAGTTTCGCGTGTTGACAGTTGCAAGACTGCTCTTTTCTCAATAGGTCTTATAAATATTTCCATAATAAAATCTTATTTCTCAAAGAATAATACGAAATACGTTAATAAAACTTGTAATGAAACGTCCCATAAAGCGGTTCAGAACTTCCGTTTGATAATACCCAACAAGGAAAAATATATTCCTTAAACTATAATAAAGGTTTTCCAACATCCGAGAAAATGAGGAATTTTCCTTATTTTCCTATACATACTTATAGAAATATTGGTAATTATTGCCTTTCACACCCCCAGTTGGAGAATAATCTTATGAAATTTATTATGATGTTAGGTTAGATTAGGTTAGGTTAGTCAGGTTATTTTGAGGGCCGCAGTAGTTCAGTTGTCGAATGCGTGATATGGGAAGTGACAAACCTGACAAATACAGGTTTGATCCCCGTTGCGGGAAGATACATTTTAAGGGCGGTTTACACGGTCAAACGGTTCGTCGAATGCGGTTCGACAGACAAGTGTTTGAAGTGATGTTCGAACGTGTGAACGGGGTATTTGGTTGTCGAACACGGAACCCCGTTCACACGTTCGTACATCACTTCAAACACTTGTCTGTCGAACCGCGTTCGACGAACCGTTTGACCGTGTAAACCCCCCTTTCTGGGACACATAAAACGACAAAAAAGTTAATTTTACTCTTTCATCTCCAATTTAAAAAAAAAAACAGTTGAAGAAAGAAATGAAGATATTTTTAGGTTAACATTTTTTTTACTCCTTAACGTTCTATCAACTCGTTTGGGGTGTGAAAGTACACATTTACGAAAACAATACTACCCACCATACACTCAAGTCCACGGTATTTATTTTGTGATGAAAAATTGCTGAATTGGTATGACTAATCAACGAGCAATTCATTATACATTATTGGTAATGATATTAATGGTATTGGACTAATATTACAACAGATCTCTAGTGATTTCTACACCTCAGATAACATGATTTATCCAACATTATGTGAAGTGACGCCTGATGAAACTCTTAACACTTTTTAATATTCGCTTTGGGGGTCAGAGGTCAGAGGTCAGGAATACGTTGTATTGGATGAGTAATAAGCGCGCGCGCGCGCACACACACACACACACACACACACACACAGAGAGAGAGAGAGAGAGAGAGAGAGAGAGAGAGAGAGAGAGAGAGAGAGAGAGAGAGAGAGAGAGAGAGTCTTGGGACCGATTGAAATTCAGAATGCAAATGCGACATGGAGGAGGAATATCAACTTACTCCCTTACATGAAGAAAAACCCTTCTCAAGTGCCAGAGTTGGCACTGTTTACATCTTACAAATGCCACTTTTGGGTAAGAAAAACAATATGGATATTCCTTACTCTGTACATATAAATTCTTGACCCAAAATGACCTTCGTTGCATTTGCAAAACACAAAAATAGAGTAGGTTGTATGGCACCTCAACACAAAACATTTTCTCGAGAATAATAGGCGCTTTGTCAGCAGTTTTGGGTGCCACTATTAATCCCCATTCAAATAGGAATAGAAACAAAACAGACTGAGGCTGGATGCCTTACTAAACGTCCCGCTGTGAGTTCTAACGCGGGTTTGTCACTTCCCGAGTCGAGCGGACTACTTGTTTCGTTCCGGTTTTACGTCATGGACTCCCTTTTCTACCAAGGGCTAAGCCGGTTGCCTTTTTGCGAAGGACTTGTTTTGGCAGATGTAATCGTTACCCTGAGTGCATGCCCTTGCTAACCTCAGACCGTGACGGGGCGCGAACCCTTTTTTTCTGGAGAGGGAGCTATAGATTACTGCCTCCTGTTCCCCTGCGTGTCATAAAAGTATATTAAATGGGGCGGAGCGATGAGACTAAGAATTCCACCCACTGTATTTCCCCCCGGCGAAGAATCAAGGCATTGTCTCGGTCATCTCCAGTGCAAGAGATATTGCGGTCAATGTATGTAGATAGATGGATAGCAATGCTTACGTTACTGCGGATATCCAAACCCATGATATATAATTCTAAAACTTTATAATCCATAGTAAATACATTTAAGTGACAATCGTTGTTCCTTTGGATAGAAGCGCTCCTGCGCACACACACACACACATACACATTTCAGCAATGGCGGTATTCCTTGGAAAGCGGAGGCAAATAATAAAAATAAAAACCACTTCAAGCAGAGAAAACATCTTTATTAATTTAACGAGTAGTTTCGGAGGACACTTGCAACTCCGTCATCAGGTAGATACAAAAGAATAAAAATAAATATAAAAGTATTATATGCACCAAGAACAAAAAAGCAATTACACTGGTAATAATAATGATATACACTTGATTCCTAGTACACTGATTATGAGCAGTACAAAAATAACATTAATAGACAGTAATTTAAGTTAAATGTAGAGGTTTTAGGACAGTCTAAGAGGGAATCGAGGCGGGAACAATAAAAATTTTAATTAAAATACCTTGCCTCAAAAACAGAAGCTTGGTTGAAGTGTCATTGATACAAAGATATGTTTTTTTTCTCTATATATATATACAGATATTCGGCAATGGAGAACTCCATTTCTGTAGATTTATTCCCGAATTCTTAAACATTGTAAACTTAGGATACCATACTATTAGTTAGCTAGACACACACAAATGGATTTCATAAACGCATCTGACGCGGTGTTAGCTAGACACACAAATGGATTTCATAAACACATATGACGCGGTGTTAGCTAGACACACAAATGGATTTCATAAACGCGTCTGACGTGGTGTTAGCTAGACACAAATGGATTTCATAAACGCATCAGACGCGGTTGTGTGTATGACTAGGGTTATATTTCTTACCTGTTAAAGATAAGATGGTTGCAAAGCTCTATAATTGTGTATGATGTGTAGTCATTATAATACATATCTAATTTTCGTCGTTAATGTTATAGAGTTGATGTGGGGTGGATATGTATACACAACTATACTGTGACTGCTTTTATTTCGTTACGCCATTAGTAGAAGAGTATAAATTCTAAAACTAAACAAAATATATAAATGAAATGAGAGCAGTCAATAATACTTGATAATACTGAATCATTTAATAAAAGGATCGAAACTTTTATATGAAGGATCGAAACATACTATTATTGGTTGTCAAACACAAATGATAGAACACACTTTCTGATTGCACATATACTTAACACTAGCTAAAGGTCTTAGATACCCTTTTAACAAGTGTTAAGTATTATATCGTGTAATCAGAGAGCATTTTCTAAGACACAGCAGCTAGGATCCCGTATGGGATCCTAGCCATACACAGAACCGCGTCAGATGCATTTATGAAATGCATTTGTGTGTCTAGCTAACACCGCATCAGATGTGTTTATGAAATCCATTTGTGTGTCTAGCTAACCAACAATATGGTATCCTAGGTTTACACTGTTTAAGAAATCGGGCCTTAGTAGCGAGAACTGAAAATAAATTTATGTTTATGGGGGTGATCATGGTTATGGGAGTAGTTTCTAATGGCACTGAGTGCCTATTTACATAATGGTCTATTTGCTTCTTATGGATCTCCTCAAATGCTCAAATACGCTAACTACCAGTTGGCATTTAGTTCTGCCTATATATACAGGGTATCCACAAAGTCTGGGTACATAGGAAATTTCACTATGCAGACCTATTCAATCGAGTTCACCTGAATTGTGTAAAGCGCATCAAATTATGCATTGAAAATGATGGAAATCATATTGAAAATATTATTTATTAACATTAGATTTAAATAAAATTGTTTTAAAAGTATGTGTTAATCTCCTGTGTACCCAGACTTCGTCTGGGTACACAGGAGATTAACACATACTTTTAAAACAAATTTTTTTTATTTAAATCTAATGTTAATAAATAATATTTTCAATATGATTTCCATCATTTTCAATGCATAATTTGATGCGCCTTACAAAATTCAGGTGAACTCGATTGAACAGGTCTGCACAGTGAAATTTCCTATGTACCCAGACTTTGTGGACACCCTGCATGGCAGAGATTAAAATTATATTTGTAAATTACTGAGGATCTTAGCGTCAGTGGAACAGCATCTCTGAACTTGGAGAGACTTTTTAGGGTATATTTGGAATGGAATATTACTCTAACTGTAAATTAGGGGTAAAATACTTTTCGTAATTTTGTCCAATTATTTTTCAATGAAAAGCTAGGGACACGTGTAAATGTGATGGAAAAATATTTGACGGCTTTATCAGCGGATAATCTTTTAGTTTCTGGAATGACAAATTTGTTAAGGTGTTTATATATATATGTGTGTGTGTGTGTGTGTGTGTGTGTGTGTGTGTGTGTGTGTGTCAGTTAATATATAACTAAAACCGTTATTGTACAGTAGTTTTCCAAGGAAGTGCGTTTCAGAATTGACGTTAAAGAATCAGGGCATATACGGAAGGGCCGAGCTATTCATGGAGTTACCAAATGTGTGTGTGTGTGTGTGTGTGTGTGTGTGTGTAAATGCCATCGTTATATTGCTTAGACATGTCAGTGAAATCAAATAATAAGATATATTACACAAACATATATTACACTTGTTTGTAAACTCAGAATATATAAGTTATTTATCAATTTATAAATTCGCTTTATTTAAATAGCAATAAATAAATAAATGAATAAAGAAATAATTGCAATGAGAAAAATGATCTACAGTGGCTCCATCTATGAATGATAAACAAAGTTCTGTGCACAAGGATATGAAGAATCTTGCCTGTACAGTCAGTCACACAGCATGAATTTAACTCTCCTTGAATACTAACAAAGGCGATGAGATGAACCCAAGAAAACCTCGGCCTATTTCGAAGGTGACGTTAAACTCTCGAACTCATTTCCAGTGCATTTTTGCGATTTGCCGGTTGCGATTATGGTTAAAAATGAAAATGAGACCTGGGTTTTAAGTGAATTATTTCGAAATTTTGAAGGGGGGGGGGTTGTAATGTCAATCCAATTTTATATACCCGAAGCTTGATTATAGCCGTGCATTAGAGAATTCCTGAATTAAGCTAGTCATTCGTAGTAGTGTATGTTGATTACCTTTTAAGTAATATAAGTAGCTAGGCAATTAAGTTTAGTGTCTACTATCAAACTACTAAAAGGTGTAATGAAAAATACTCAAAATGGAAAGAAGCTGAACGTAAGCGAAAATTTCAAAAATCGATCGGTTTAACTGGGGCTTAACTAACCTATTATTAAAATTTCCGAAGTTTTTTCCCTAGCCGGGGGTGTTAAAATAAATATTAACATGTTCATGTACCTTAATTGTGGAAATATGCGATATAAAAGGTACTTCAAAGTTATAAAATTTTAAAACTAGCCTTAAATTAGCGATAACTTTTAGGTTAAGATTGGGCGTTTTAGGTTTTGTGATGGGTGGATCTAGTAGATGGGTTACTTTACATATTGTGTTGATAGTTAAGACGAGATGGGTTGGTTTTTCTTGTGTGAAGATGAGATGGGTAAAGGTTTTATTTTGTGCTGAATAAGTAAAGATATTTAAAGCAATAGACTCTTAATTTTGTTTCTTCTTAGGATTGTGGAGACTGGCAAAAGTTTTAGTTTTTTGTTTATTTTTATATTTCCAGATCGTGATTTTTGCACATGGGCTAAACCAAACGTTTCTAGGAAGAACAGTGATGAGGAAAAGCGCATCCACATCATGACGACTTCTGGATTTGCGCATTCTGAAGACCACTATGCCCCTGGAACAACTACACTATTTTATCACCTACTTTTACCAAACTTTATATATATTTGCATGGAGACTGCATGGAGTTTTAACTACTCTTTCCTTTTCAGGTTTTAATTATATATGTGAATGTTCGTCTAATTTTTCAACAGGGCATGTTCGAGTGGAGGGGATCCAGCGTGTGAAACGCCTACGAGGGACCGACTCCCAACGGTGGAACAGGATGGACACCAATTAAGGCAACGTTTAAGGTTTTGTTTGTTCAATATTATGACAAAATGTTATATTTCTGGGTATATATCTTTTCCGCGCTATACGCCTCTTTTAGTCTTTGCAGCGAATGCTTGTGAGGGGCGCAGGTGCGTGTGGGGACCTTTTGCAGTGGGGCTGGCCGGCGCATTGACTAATACGGTCTAGGAAATGGCTGGCGGAGGTAAATATTTTAATAAATATTAAAGTTCTGTGCTTGTGAAATGTAGTATCTGTATTGTCGCATGTAATATCTGTAAAGTTTCTATATAAATTTATTTATATAGCCAGCTCGGTGAGCCCGCACGTGAAGGGGCTGCGATGGACCGCGGTGAGCCCGCGCGTGAAGGGGCTGCGATGGACCGCGGTGAGCCCGCGCGTGAAGGGGCTGCGATGGACCGCGGTGAGCCCGCGCGTGAAGGGGCTGCGATGGACCGCGGTGAGCCCGCGCGTGAAGGGGCTGCGATGGACCGCGGTGAGCCCGCGCGTGAAGGGGCTGCGATGGACCGCGGTGAGCCCGCGCGTGAAGGGGCTGCGATGGACCGCGGTGAGCCCGCGCGTGAAGGGGCTGCGATGGACCGCGGTGAGCCCGCGCGTGAAGGGGCTGCGATGGACCGCGGTGAGCCCGCGCGTGAAGGGGCTGCGATGGACCGCGGTGAGCCCGCGCGTGAAGGGGCTGCGATGGACCGCGGTGAGCCCGCGCGTGAAGGGGCTGCGATGGACCGCGGTGAGCCCGCGCGTGAAGGGGCTGCGATGGACCGCGGTGAGCCCGCGCGTGAAGGGGCTGCGATGGACCGCGGTGAGCCCGCGCGTGAAGGGGCTGCGATGGACCGCGGTGAGCCCGCGCGTGAAGGGGCTGCGATGGACCGCGGTGAGCCCGCGCGTGAAGGGGCTGCGATGGACCGCGGTGAGCCCGCGCGTGAAGGGGCTGCGATGGACCGCGGTGAGTCCGCGCGTGAAGGGGCTGCGATGGACCGCGGTGAGCCCGCGCGTGAAGGGGCTGCGATGGACCGCGGTGAGCCCGCGCGTGAAGGGGCTGCGATGGACCGCGGTGAGCCCGCGCGTGAAGGGGCTGCGATGGACAGCCACATGCCTATACAGGTTAGTATATATCTGCTTATTTAAATCTTATTCAAATATTACTCAAAATCTCCATGCAGTCTCCACTAGGTGTAGGGCTATGTTTGCTAAGAATCTTTTTCAGCATTATAAAATTGGCAAGTAATTTTTGGTAAAAAAAAAAAAAAAACAAAAAAAAAAAAAAAAAAAAAATTAACATAAGTGTATTTATTTTTATAATTTAATATTTTTAATAACTTATTAATAATTTAATATATAATAGTTGAATTCCATAAAAATTATACGCTTTGAATTCCATTGAAATTGAATGTTTTGCATTCCATTGAAAATTCCATTGAAATTATATGCTTTGAAATCCACTCAAATTATATGCTTTGAATTCCACTCAAATGATATGCTTTGAAGTCCACTCAAATGATATGCTTTGAAGTCCACTCAAATGATATGCTTTGAAGTCCACTCAAATGATATGCTTTGAAGTCCACTCAAATGATATGCTTTGAAGTCCACTCAAATGATATGCTTTGAAGTCCACTCAAATGATATGCTTTGAAGTCCACTCAAATGATATGCTTTGAAGTCCACTCAAATGATATGCTTTGAAGTCCACTCAAATGATATGCTTTGAAGTCCACTCAAATGATATGCTTTGAAGTCCACTCAAATGATATGCTTTGAAGTCCACTCAAATGATATGCTTTGAAGTCCACTCAAATGATATGCTTTGAAGTCCACTCAAATGATATGCTTTGAAGTCCACTCAAATGATATGCTTTGAAGTCCACTCAAATGATATGCTTTGAAGTCCACTCAAATGATATGCTTTGAAGTCCACTCAAATGATATGCTTTGAAGTCCACTCAAATGATATGCTTTGAAGTCCACTCAAATGATATGCTTTGAAGTCCACTCAAATGATATGCTTTGAAGTCCACTCAAATGATATGCTTTGAAGTCCACTCAAATGATATGCTTTGAAGTCCACTCAAATGATATGCTTTGAAGTCCACTCAAATGATATGCTTTGAAGTCCACTCAAATGATATGCTTTGAAGTCCACTCAAATGATATGCTTTGAAGTCCACTCAAATGATATGCTTTGAAGTCCACTCAAATGATATGCTTTGAAGTCCACTCAAATGATATGCTTTGAAGTCCACTCAAATGATATGCTTTGAAGTCCACTCAAATGATATGCTTTGAAGTCCACTCAAATGATATGCTTTGAAGTCCACTCAAATGATATGCTTTGAAGTCCACTCAAATGATATGCTTTGAAGTCCACTCAAATGATATGCTTTGAAGTCCACTCAAATGATATGCTTTGAAGTCCACTCAAATGATATGCTTTGAAGTCCACTCAAATGATATGCTTTGAAGTCCACTCAAATGATATGCTTTGAAGTCCACTCAAATGATATGCTTTGAAGTCCACTCAAATGATATGCTTTGAAGTCCACTCAAATGATATGCTTTGAAGTCCACTCAAATGATATGCTTTGAAGTCCACTCAAATGATATGCTTTGAAGTCCACTCAAATGATATGCTTTGAAGTCCACTCAAATGATATGCTTTGAAGTCCACTCAAATGATATGCTTTGAAGTCCACTCAAATGATATGCTTTGAAGTCCACTCAAATGATATGCTTTGAAGTCCACTCAAATGATATGCTTTGAAGTCCACTCAAATGATATGCTTTGAAGTCCACTCAAATGATATGCTTTGAAGTCCACTCAAATGATATGCTTTGAAGTCCACTCAAATGATATGCTTTGAAGTCCACTCAAATGATATGCTTTGAAGTCCACTCAAATGATATGCTTTGAAGTCCACTCAAATGATATGCTTTGAAGTCCACTCAAATGATATGCTTTGAAGTCCACTCAAATGATATGCTTTGAAGTCCACTCAAATGATATGCTTTGAAGTCCACTCAAATGATATGCTTTGAAGTCCACTCAAATGATATGCTTTGAAGTCCACTCAAATGATATGCTTTGAAGTCCACTCAAATGATATGCTTTGAAGTCCACTCAAATGATATGCTTTGAAGTCCACTCAAATGATATGCTTTGAAGTCCACTCAAATGATATGCTTTGAAGTCCACTCAAATGATATGCTTTGAAGTCCACTCAAATGATATGCTTTGAAGTCCACTCAAATGATATGCTTTGAAGTCCACTCAAATGATATGCTTTGAAGTCCACTCAAATGATATGCTTTGAAGTCCACTCAAATGATATGCTTTGAAGTCCACTCAAATGATATGCTTTGAAGTCCACTCAAATGATATGCTTTGAAGTCCACTCAAATGATATGCTTTGAAGTCCACTCAAATGATATGCTTTGAAGTCCACTCAAATGATATGCTTTGAAGTCCACTCAAATGATATGCTTTGAAGTCCACTCAAATGATATGCTTTGAAGTCCACTCAAATGATATGCTTTGAAGTCCACTCAAATGATATGCTTTGAAGTCCACTCAAATGATATGCTTTGAAGTCCACTCAAATGATATGCTTTGAAGTCCACTCAAATGATATGCTTTGAAGTCCACTCAAATGATATGCTTTGAAGTCCACTCAAATGATATGCTTTGAAGTCCACTCAAATGATATGCTTTGAAGTCCACTCAAATGATATGCTTTGAAGTCCACTCAAATGATATGCTTTGAAGTCCACTCAAATGATATGCTTTGAAGTCCACTCAAATGATATGCTTTGAAGTCCACTCAAATGATATGCTTTGAAGTCCACTCAAATGATATGCTTTGAAGTCCACTCAAATGATATGCTTTGAAGTCCACTCAAATGATATGCTTTGAAGTCCACTCAAATGATATGCTTTGAAGTCCACTCAAATGATATGCTTTGAAGTCCACTCAAATGATATGCTTTGAAGTCCACTCAAATGATATGCTTTGAAGTCCACTCAAATGATATGCTTTGAAGTCCACTCAAATGATATGCTTTGAAGTCCACTCAAATGATATGCTTTGAAGTCCACTCAAATGATATGCTTTGAAGTCCACTCAAATGATATGCTTTGAAGTCCACTCAAATGATATGCTTTGAAGTCCACTCAAATGATATGCTTTGAAGTCCACTCAAATGATATGCTTTGAAGTCCACTCAAATGATATGCTTTGAAGTCCACTCAAATGATATGCTTTGAAGTCCACTCAAATGATATGCTTTGAAGTCCACTCAAATGATATGCTTTGAAGTCCACTCAAATGATATGCTTTGAAGTCCACTCAAATGATATGCTTTGAAGTCCACTCAAATGATATGCTTTGAAGTCCACTCAAATGATATGCTTTGAAGTCCACTCAAATGATATGCTTTGAAGTCCACTCAAATGATATGCTTTGAAGTCCACTCAAATGATATGCTTTGAAGTCCACTCAAATGATATGCTTTGAAGTCCACTCAAATGATATGCTTTGAAGTCCACTCAAATGATATGCTTTGAAGTCCACTCAAATGATATGCTTTGAAGTCCACTCAAATGATATGCTTTGAAGTCCACTCAAATGATATGCTTTGAAGTCCACTCAAATGATATGCTTTGAAGTCCACTCAAATGATATGCTTTGAAGTCCACTCAAATGATATGCCTTGAAGTCCACTCAAATGATATGCTTTGAAGTCCACTCAAATGATATGCTTTGAAGTCCACTCAAATGATATGCCTTGAAGTCCACTCAAATGATATGCTTTGAAGTCCACTCAAATGATATGCTTGAAGTCCACTCAAATGATATGCTTTGAAGTCCACTCAAATGATATGCTTGAAGTCCACTCAAATGATATGCCTTGAAGTCCACTCAAATGATATGCTTTGAAGTCCACTCAAATGATATGCCTTGAAGTCCACTCAAATGATATGCTTTGAAGTCCACTCAAATGATATGCCTTGAAGTCCACTCAAATGATATGCCTTGAAGTCCACTCAAATGATATGCCTTGAAGTCCACTCAAATGATATGCCTTGAAGTCCACTCAAATGATATGCTTGAAGTCCACTCAAATGATATGCCTTGAAGTCCACTCAAATGATATGCTTGAAGTCCACTCAAATGATATGCTTTGAAGTCCACTCAAATGATATGCCTTGAAGTCCACTCAAATGATATGCTTTGAAGTCCACTCAAATGATATGCTTTGAAGTCCACTCAATGATATGCTTTGAAGTCCACTCAAATGATATGCTTTGAAGTCCACTCAAATGATATGCTTTGAAGTCCACTCAAATGATATGCTTTGAAGTCCACTCAAATGATATGCTTTGAAGTCCACTCAAATGATATGCTTTGAAGTCCACTCAAATGATATGCTTTGAAGTCCACTCAAATGATATGCTTTGAAGTCCACTCAAATGATATGCTTTGAAGTCCACTCAAATGATATGCTTTGAAGTCCACTCAAATGATATGCTTTGAAGTCCACTCAAATGATATGCTTTGAAGTCCACTCAAATGATATGCTTTGAAGTCCACTCAAATGATATGCTTTGAAGTCCACTCAAATGATATGCTTTGAAGTCCACTCAAATGATATGCTTTGAAGTCCACTCAAATGATATGCTTTGAAGTCCACTCAAATGATATGCTTTGAAGTCCACTCAAATGATATGCTTTGAAGTCCACTCAAATGATATGCTTTGAAGTCCACTCAAATGATATGCTTTGAAGTCCACTCAAATGATATGCTTTGAAGTCCACTCAAATGATATGCTTTGAAGTCCACTCAAATGATATGCTTTGAAGTCCACTCAAATGATATGCTTTGAAGTCCACTCAAATGATATGCTTTGAAGTCCACTCAAATGATATGCTTTGAAGTCCACTCAAATGATATGCTTTGAAGTCCACTCAAATGATATGCTTTGAAGTCCACTCAAATGATATGCTTTGAAGTCCACTCAAATGATATGCTTTGAAGTCCACTCAAATGATATGCTTTGAAGTCCACTCAAATGATATGCTTTGAAGTCCACTCAAATGATATGCTTTGAAGTCCACTCAAATGATATGCTTTGAAGTCCACTCAAATGATATGCTTTGAAGTCCACTCAAATGATATGCTTTGAAGTCCACTCAAATGATATGCTTTGAAGTCCACTCAAATGATATGCTTTGAAGTCCACTCAAATGATATGCTTTGAAGTCCACTCAAATGATATGCTTTGAAGTCCACTCAAATGATATGCTTTGAAGTCCACTCAAATGATATGCTTTGAAGTCCACTCAAATGATATGCTTTGAAGTCCACTCAAATGATATGCTTTGAAGTCCACTCAAATGATATGCTTTGAAGTCCACTCAAATGATATGCTTTGAAGTCCACTCAAATGATATGCTTTGAAGTCCACTCAAATGATATGCTTTGAAGTCCACTCAAATGATATGCTTTGAAGTCCACTCAAATGATATGCTTTGAAGTCCACTCAAATGATATGCTTTGAAGTCCACTCAAATGATATGCTTTGAAGTCCACTCAAATGATATGCTTTGAAGTCCACTCAAATGATATGCTTTGAAGTCCACTCAAATGATATGCTTTGAAGTCCACTCAAATGATATGCTTTGAAGTCCACTCAAATGATATGCTTTGAAGTCCACTCAAATGATATGCTTTGAAGTCCACTCAAATGATATGCTTTGAAGTCCACTCAAATGATATGCTTTGAAGTCCACTCAAATGATATGCTTTGAAGTCCACTCAAATGATATGCTTTGAAGTCCACTCAAATGATATGCTTTGAAGTCCACTCAAATGATATGCTTTGAAGTCCACTCAAATGATATGCTTTGAAGTCCACTCAAATGATATGCTTTGAAGTCCACTCAAATGATATGCTTTGAAGTCCACTCAAATGATATGCTTTGAAGTCCACTCAAATGATATGCTTTGAAGTCCACTCAAATGATATGCTTTGAAGTCCACTCAAATGATATGCTTTGAAGTCCACTCAAATGATATGCTTTGAAGTCCACTCAAATGATATGCTTTGAAGTCCACTCAAATGATATGCTTTGAAGTCCACTCAAATGATATGCTTTGAAGTCCACTCAAATGATATGCTTTGAAGTCCACTCAAATGATATGCTTTGAAGTCCACTCAAATGATATGCTTTGAAGTCCACTCAAATGATATGCTTTGAAGTCCACTCAAATGATATGCTTTGAAGTCCACTCAAATGATATGCTTTGAAGTCCACTCAAATGATATGCTTTGAAGTCCACTCAAATGATATGCTTTGAAGTCCACTCAAATGATATGCTTTGAAGTCCACTCAAATGATATGCTTTGAAGTCCACTCAAATGATATGCTTTGAAGTCCACTCAAATGATATGCTTTGAAGTCCACTCAAATGATATGCTTTGAAGTCCACTCAAATGATATGCTTTGAAGTCCACTCAAATGATATGCTTTGAAGTCCACTCAAATGATATGCTTTGAAGTCCACTCAAATGATATGCTTTGAAGTCCACTCAAATGATATGCTTTGAAGTCCACTCAAATGATATGCTTTGAAGTCCACTCAAATGATATGCTTTGAAGTCCACTCAAATGATATGCTTTGAAGTCCACTCAAATGATATGCTTTGAAGTCCACTCAAATGATATGCTTTGAAGTCCACTCAAATGATATGCTTTGAAGTCCACTCAAATGATATGCTTTGAAGTCCACTCAAATGATATGCTTTGAAGTCCACTCAAATGATATGCTTTGAAGTCCACTCAAATGATATGCTTTGAAGTCCACTCAAATGATATGCTTTGAAGTCCACTCAAATGATATGCTTTGAAGTCCACTCAAATGATATGCTTTGAAGTCCACTCAAATGATATGCTTTGAAGTCCACTCAAATGATATGCTTTGAAGTCCACTCAAATGATATGCTTTGAAGTCCACTCAAATGATATGCTTTGAAGTCCACTCAAATGATATGCTTTGAAGTCCACTCAAATGATATGCTTTGAAGTCCACTCAAATGATATGCTTTGAAGTCCACTCAAATGATATGCTTTGAAGTCCACTCAAATGATATGC
>JAXCGZ010023566.1:0-34466 GCA_037179515.1 Halocaridina rubra
ATAGCCAGGGGGTGGTCCTTGAGGTATAGGAGCATGTGATGTTAAATAAGCTTCGGTTAGAGGTGCTCTCTTCACTACAGCTCCTGCACTTTCAGCTTCATTAAGCTGTTTATTTAGCCAGGTAATAACTGCAAGCAGATTGTTATAGTTAATTTCAATTCCTTAACTTTACATACGTCAAAAAAGGACACATTATCTGTCATCTAGAAATGCTGATTTGTATGTCTCATAGTTACAGGAAATACATTCATGCCTATCATTGCAGATATTGCATAAAAACACAAACATAAAAAAATTAAATCAATTTTTTTTCTTTTACTTGTTTTATCCAAATTTTGTAGAAGCTAATATAGTAACCATTACATAACACACTTAACAGTGACGCAGAACATTTTTGTACCACCAATACTGATGTCTCCATCAAAATGTTTTCTTTTAGAAAACATATATAATATAGGGAGGAATTCGAAAATTCTGCACCTCAATCTCTTTTAGTTTAAGTTTATGCAAACAGTGTGCATGTGAACGATATACTGTACTCACTATTCTTTCAGCCTGTCCTGCTGAACAGCTGTTAACGTTTTTACTTTAATAAATCTCCTTTGATTTTAGTATCAATTCACCTGTGATTGTCTTTCAAGACTACATACCATTTTCATTTGTTTTAAGAGTTTTTTCTTGTTCAAAAACTTTTTCTTGTGCTTCTTGAAGGTTGTGCTGAAGTTTTTCATTATCCATAGTAAGCTGTGAAAGCTTCGCTGTTACTTCCTGTAAATGTTCGTTAAGTTCCATTACTTTGCAGTCCTTTTCCCCGACAACTTTATCTTGTTCTGCTAATGCTGCTCCCTTCACTTTACTCTGTAATATAATAGATGAGAAAATTCTTTAACACAATGCTAAATCCGGCTTAACTAAGCAGAGTGGCCACAACTGAAAAAAAAGAAAAGCAAAAGGGCTTTTTCTCACACTTTACACATGCTCACCCATTATATCAAGGGTATTGTTGCATGTACAATAATTCAAGAGGTAAGGGACAGTAAGTCCTTTGCTCACCTGTCCCTTTCAGCTGGCTTTCACAACATATTGAGAATACAACTGCAGAATTCTTACTCAACCAACCACCAGGAAAAATGACCTAATTTTTATCAAGTTAATACTAACAACACTAACAAAATATGTTTTTAGTAACATAACAGTCTTAGAATAGAATATGCTGGGTACTGTAGTGATATAGATACAGCAAGATACTGGTGCTGGTGTGTTCCTGTCAAAAAATGTAAGGGCTGCACAAGTATAGTTAAAAGTGTATTTTCAATTAAATATACTTAACAAAAATGCGTTCACGAGAGAAGAGATATACACACCTCTCACAATTATTGGCATAACAAATCACACTGGACACAACTTTTAAAAATCATTAAATTGTATTTTAAAATCACATTGTACTAGCGTACTGTACTTACTGCCATAGATTCTTCTCTCACTCTCTTCTGCAACTTCTTAATAACATCAAGACTCTTCTGTAGTTCAGCATAAAGCAGTTGAATAGAATTTTCTCGCTTGGTAAGCTTTTGCTGTCTTTCTTCCAAGGCTTCCTCTAATTTAATCTGAAAAATTTAATTAATGCCAGGATGCATTAAACTATTATAAATAGGGCTGTGAATATGAGGGTTGCGTAATCTGCTGCTACTCTTAAAAAGAGAATAATTAAATTATCGATCTCGTGAAGTGACCAATATCATTACTTTAATCATCAATAAGTAAGTGAGAGATACGCACATTATATATTGTCTTAATAATTACGTGATAAACTTACTCTAAAAAATGTCAGTAAAAAGGGGATCTTATTAAACTAGGTAAACATAGGGTGCATGGTTTTAGAAATCTGCTTAGACAGGCACTATGTATTCTTCACTCTTTTTAACACCAATATATGATGGAGTGAATGACTAAAATTCCAGGGATCAAATAATTAGTGTTTCTTTTATCTCATTTGTGCCTTTGATTGAGGCCATCCAGCTATGTCTGGTGTGAGGAAGCAATATGCATGAATTAAAAAAATACAGAAACTTCCTTTTGAGCATTGATATTATTCCTTGCTGTACTAGCAGTGCGTCCAAAATAACATCTCATGATCGTTTTCCGACAAGGGAACTTACCTTTTGCTGCTGTAGAGATTCCAGTAGCTGTTGGTTATGAGTTAAACTGGTATTCTTGTTCATCAATTCAGCATCAATTTGAGCAGTTCTGATTTCCAATTCTCGTACTGGAAAAGTACCAAAGTTTGCATAAATCATCTGGTCAAGGAATACATTATATCTACGTTTTCAAGTACAGTTTTACTGATATAAATGAAAATCATTAAGAACATTAGCACTATGGTAAATACTGTAGAGGACAGGAGAGTGAAGGTATGGCCACTGCATCCTCTCTTGAAAATATTTCTCCTGCCTTAAAACAGCTAACGGGAGAGGATGATGAGGATAGGAATAGTATAAGAGACCATAGTGACTCAAATTTTTAGTTCAGATGTGGCCACCCTGCCGACTTATGAGATGCACCTATGGAAATAAAAAAATCAACTTACATGCTTTGCTTTTAGCTTGGCACTCTTGGTCCAATTGGGCAACATGTTTCTTTGCATGGGAAAACTCCTGTCGACATCTATCCAGCTCCCCCTCGATGGCACTTAGTCTGTTTCGCAATTCCCTGTCGTTAAAGAAAAATATTTTTTTGTTTTCATTACAGAGGAAGAACATCGGAATTTATATATTTTGATTTCTGTTGTAAGTGAGTTGCCATATCCAACTGAAATAAGCAGGGTTGCCATGACTACAGAAAGACTAGATATGGAAGGCCTCTTGACATATCTTGCCCGTCGTCGTTTACAATGCCATTTTCTTAGCCACAAGAAAAAAAAATAAGGAAAGATGGGATTGCCATGACTTCATTCCCCTATCCTTTTTAGTAGGCTCTTACATAATACAAGAAAACACGGTTGAATTCTTAAACTCTCATTACCCAGGTCGACACTAATTTTATCAGACAAGTATGAATGATACAATTAGTTACAACAGTAGTTGTCAATATGGAAAATCACACGTTTCTAGTAAAATTACCACAAAATGTTTCAAGAGCATACAAAAAAACTGATCTCTGTATAAGTGGTAATGATGTATACTAAGTAATACTATTCAATCTTCGTAAGGATGCAATAAAGCACACTTGTCCTAAATCCAATCCATACAAGAAAAACTTAGAGCAATCAGAGATTGAGCGACCATATAAGATGGAAAGTTTATTTTGAGTGCTAACTATAATATATATAAACTTCTTTTATTCAATTTCTTTGATGAGACACTTTGCATAGCTGCAACAGCCAATAGAAATTCCTTTATAAGCCGATATATGGAACCTGCTGAAGTATAACTACTCCTAGAAACATGAATATCTGCTATGTATGTCAGTGGTCACTGTAGGATTAAGCAGCAGTAAGATAGCCATGAAAAATAAACATCATTTGTTAGTTTAATACATCAAATACAATCCATGGTCTTTTCAAATTTCAAAGTATTAATGAAAATCCTTCCTTCCTCTATTTTACCACAATTAGTGTTGCAGTAATAATATTATTATTGTGGATTTAATACATATAAAGTTAACATAGATAGTAATCACAGAATTAAAGAAAAACGGTAGTAATCTGACTATACATCTGAAATACATCATACACATATACATTATCCTATCCCTGAGCAGGGCAAGATCCTTGTATTACTTGCCTGCCACAAGCCTCTAAAATGGATAATTCTATCGATATTATATAAAGAATTTGCAACTGCAATACCTGTGTGTTGCAAGAGCCAATTAAATTGGATATCCCAAACAGTTGGGAAGAAAGCATGCGACCTTCAACTACCCTGCACATAATAAAAGTTTAATAAAACAGATAATGAAGCAAGGGAATGACGAGCCCTTCATTCCCAAAATCTATTTTCTTCCACAGAAAAGCAGATGGAAGGGGAGAGAACAGACAGGATTTGATCAAGACAGCCTTCTCTCTATTTTTAATGTTGTGGGCACCTGAAAGGTTCACTGGAATACAGTATCATGTGGGAATACAGAACACAATATATTAGTCAAATATACATTAAAATATCATGTTCTTGACTTCATAAACAAAATGTCAAATATATTTTGGTGTAACTAATTTTTTAAAGTAACCTTATTCAGTAATGTTAATACAAAATGCAACAGTTTATATCAGTAGCTGAAAGTGCATATACGAGAAACATATATATTTTCATGCAAGAAATATTAATTATTTTAAAAGGTTATAAAAGTTTAATTTTCCTCTTAATTAATTCCAGGATTTCCTTATGCAAAGTAATAATAGCATCCTTAGTCTTACTTGACATGATTTTCTGCTCTATGTCTTTTTTCTGCCAAATCGCCATTTTGAGTGGTAAGTGCGTTGACTTTGGCTTGAAGCTGTTCTATTCTGTGAGTCATCCGAGCCTCCAGCTCTCTCCTCTCGCGGTCTATTCTTCTGTCTGCATCGCTCTGTAGCTGTAGATTTATTAGGAAAATTGTTGTATTCATACTTGCAATGTTTAAAGCAAAGAGTTGGTCATAATTATACTCTTCGATGCTTTCATTATAAAAATTTTTACAATTATTTATCTGTACTGACAGTCCTTGGTTTACTAATACACTCTCGTTTTTAAATTCACTGAATATTAAATACGTAAAAATAAGTACTTTTATGGAAGAATTATTTTTCTGAGTTTTCATGTAGGCCATTATGGGCCTTTCTCTCCAGGGGTGGCATAGCCATTTCAGAATTGAATTACTTTCAAAAAGAGACAGATCTAAAAGCTGCAGCCATCTGTTGACAACGGTGAGCAGTTTTACAGCCTCTATAAGTAATGGCGTTAACACCCCAGTTCACAGAGAAATCAGAAAATTATGCTGCCATTCCTGTCACTATTATTAAGCAAGCCTTTCTACAATGTGGGATTAAAACGTTGACATAGTAAAATGGGGGGGTAAATGTTGATACTCTTTTTCCCTGTCAATGTGCCTTTTTGTCTCCATACATCCCATCATGATTACTGCATAAACAGAACTTATGGAGGATGAAAAGAGGATTCTTGGAAAGAAAACAGAACAAATACGAACTTGTTTGGTTTCCTTCATATTTTATTCATAAACACCTGGGTTATCCCCTGAACAGTTACCAAAGTGACCTGTACCACAAAGCAAAATACAAAGGTATATAAGTATGAGTAATTCACATTGGCTGTAGAGGAATCCACATTACTGACAGGTATGTAACAGAAGTAACGAAAAGTAACACTTAAGGAACAAGATGTAATATATATAGAAAAGAATCTACACCATTCACGCACACTTACTCATAATTGTAATACTACACACAGATGTGGGACGAAATGGTTCATACAGGCAAGAAGTAATAATAGGAAACAGAGGAGTTAATAATGGACACCCAAACTTATCTGACTGAAAGTAAATATTCAACACAGATGCGTGAATAAGGTACAGACCCTAAGCATAAATATATTAGCAATGCGCACAAAGTTTACCACTCGCTGGAACATCGTGCTTCCATTTCATTCATTATATTTTCTTATTTATTTATGCTGTACAATACTATTCAAGTACGCATCCACCTCAAAATTTTACCATGAGATGATCATCTCCTTTAATAACTCATACAACTCCTGCGAAGTAAAGGGTAAGTATAAACCTTTTTACAGTGAGTCAAAATTCACACCTATTTGGAATAGATGACCAATGGTCTCCATCACGATACTGGTGAGGCTAATTATTAATCTCTGGCTCTAATAACACCACTGACCATATCCACTGGAGCACTTACACTTAATGAACAGTGCCAGTACGGGGAGATCCTTTATTGCCTTAGATAAAAAAAAATGTATAGTACTATAAGTAAATGTTGTGTTATTTTTAACAGCATAATGTTAACTTCTATATATTTTTCCTGTATTTTTTATTTCAAGTAAATTTTAAAAATTCTGTCCACGATATGTAACATGGAAGTTATGTAGATGTCTGCAAGAAGGGTCCTATCTCTTCATGCATATTTTCCACTATTGATTATGCTTCTTGATTTTTCTTTTCATTCCTTTTTTTATGTTTTTCTTAGCTGTCGGTTTTGAGTAAATAAGCAATGAAGATATTCTAACTGCAAATTTTAGCTTAATACAAGCTCAAGGAATACCACATCTGATACATGTGTGAAAAACAAAACTATTTTGACATAAAGCTAATGAAACCAATACTAATATAATAGGACAAAGGCATTAACACCGTACACAGCACTATTATTGAGAGACACATATTAAAATGCATTCTATTACCTCACATAATAAGGGTCTAAGTAAAACAGATTATACATCCTACTGGACAGATATATGTCCAATTCGAGAGAAAGAGAAAGGCGGGTTTGGTGTTAGTGACTCCAGGAGCAGTGTAGATTTCTGAACTCTCCTGGAACAGGGGCATAAACCTTATTGCCCATAAAACATATCATCAACTTAACATGTGGCTGGAACTGTCATTTTCAGATTGGCTAAACACCATTAACGGAGAAATTTTTGACTTGAAGTATGAAGACTAACAGAAAAAATATTTAAACATGTTTAAAATTATAAACCAACTTTGAACATCAGTGATGTAATATGAATTTCTTAAAATATTCGTTTCTTACATTATTATCTAATATCAAACCTTATACAGTATACAGTACAGCAATTTTTATGTGTGGAATGCCAGTGGCTTAAGAGGCATAAAGCATTATGGTGAGATATAGAATTTTATCCTCATATTCTCTGTGTCATAAGAGAACCCTAAAAGGGCATCCCTTTGCTTGAGGGAAAAGAATTTCACATTTGTACTCTCTATTTGTCATAAAAACTTACTAAAATGTAGAGGAGCAAAAGACAGGCAATGCCATCCTTCCTGAGATTTTTTTTTTTTCTACAGAACAGTTGATCAAAGGGTGAAACGGCATTGTACGATAAATCCAACTGCCTTCCTGTTTTGTTTTTCATTCAGTTGCGTTATCCTACTGGCTTCAGCAAGATATGTATGAAGTTTAAAAAAAAAAAAAAATTAAAACTTTAAAAAAGAATATTAAATTGGAACCTTTAAAAATTTATCTTTTTCTTGATGCAGAAGCTGAGTAAGCTTTTCAGATGACAAAGCACTTTCTTGTTCTAATTTCATTCTCATCTCTTGTGCTTCATTTGATGTCTTGGCAATTATATCTTGCATGTGTCGGATCTGTTGCTTAAGCTGTTGTTCATTTTCATATGATTCTCTTTCTTTGGATGCTAGTTTAGCCTGTTGAGTATATGATCTATATTAGCATTGGCATGGATCTTACTGGGAGTAATGAGCAATGACTTTCCTGTCTTGCCAATGGAGCTAAGTGTGTGCCTGCCTCTTACAGTCTTTCATCTCCTACGCTTTGTAAATTTGGCAAGTATTATCAGTACTCCAGCTGGTATATCAGGCCATTGATAGAACTAAATGCACCAAGAGCTTAGGAGGAGGAACAGGCTTGTCTTGCTGCTCAAGGGTAAAATAAAAAATTGCTGATATAAAAATGGTACAAATACTTATGCCATAAGAGAAAAGTTATTGAAACATATAGCTATTTTAATTTTTTTTTACTTTCCACTAATATTCAGTTTTAGAGCAGTTATTTGGGGATATATTGATGCTTTAATAAGGCTACTGATACTTTAAAAACAAGTAAAGAGCTTTCCACATCACTAACAACTCATAAATTTTAGATGCAATTATCTTTCAAAAGTACATTAATATTTTGCTTATTGCTAACAACTTTTAGTAATTTTGGAACTATAAAGATGCTTTAAAAGAAAGTAAATAAATTTCCTCATTACCAAACGCTATTAGTAATTTTGGGTATTATACTATTATCTTTAAAATAAGCAAGTGTTCTACTTCATCAATGGGAATTATAAGTAATTTGGGACTATATTGATAGTATAAAAGTAATAATTTTGTCTAATCTTTAGAAAGAACCACTAACCAGGATTCATACATTACAGTATGTAGACCAAGCCTTGGCCAGAGGGAGTTAAGCTCCTGTGTCTTTCGCTAATTCAGATATATGAGTGCTGGTGTGAAGAATTAAGTATGACCCATTATCTACACTGCCATATTCAAATGGAATGAAGTGATTAATTTCTCATTAAATGTGAGTAATAGCTCCCAATTTTCAGGGATTGTAACTCAATATAAGCTTTAATACAACCATAACTAATTCATCATTTTATCTTTAATTGAAAAGACTGGAGACAGATTCAGGGAATAGTGATTGTGTAATACCAAAAAAAGTTGCAGGTCAAGAAGATGCAGTTTCCTTTCATATATGAACAATGTGTTAACTTACGAAATGTTTACCCAGCACTGTATAAATGATATTTATTATCGATAAATATTACAGAACCACTGAACAGATTATAGTTAACATAATAAATCATGGGTGAATTTCAAATTACTACCAAAAATTAAAGACACTAATAAATTTTTCAGTGAAAAAATGGAATACCTATTAATAATGAAGACGTGACTTCTAAAAACAAATTTTCAATTCATATCATTCAGGGACTTCGACAGTACTTTCTTTATTTTTATCTAGGACTTCGCAAGTATTTTTTTTTATATTTATCTAGAATTATAATAGTTATTTAACACAAAATCTTACCTTTAAAGTTTTACAGCACTCTGCAAGATACGTGAGTTGGTGTTGAGTAGATGCAGGTGCTAATGTTAAAGCTAAATGGCATAAATGCTTGAATATGTTCACTTCCACGACCTCAAGACTTGATAAACCTCCACTTTCTCCACTGCATTTCAAAACTAAGACAAACCTTCAAAATTTAGAAGTTTACAGAATGTGACCAACATATATAGCAACCAAGTTTGTTTAGTATAAGTTATAGTATATGGAAATAACTTCTTGTATTTCATGAATCATGATGAATAATTACAGACTTGCCGATACACGTACATGCAACACCAAGTCATATATATGTGTAAAGTGATGATGATTTATTACTTTATATTTACATAAAAAGCCAGAGAATGTAAATATAGATCATAAACAGAAGCAAAGTGACGACAATCTTCATTCAAAGATGAGCAGGTCATAATTGTTACAGATAAATTTAATTTTCAGTTTCATCTACAACATTTATTATTGTATGATATGAAAACTTTAACGATAAGGTGAACTATCAAATCTGTTACTTTAAAATGGAATACATGTGATGAATGTTAAAATTTCTACCTCGGGGAATTTGTCTGATTTTCCTGTATGCAGTTTCTGACGAGTTCTACGAATTTATGAGGAAAGGCAGCAAAATCAATGAGCAGTCCTTGATGCTGCCGAAGAGAAATGTAATCATCATCACGAACCACGCATGTGTATAGAGTAAATGGATCTTGTTCATCAGTTAAACGGACAAGCAATTCCTGAAAAGTAAGAATCTGTTAAATGTATAATAGTAAACTTCAAATTAGTCTAATTAGTAGCTCAAATTTCTTACAAATGAGTATATATGATGGTCAGTTCTGGTTTTAGTATACATTTAGATCGCACATCTATACAGGAGTTTGTATTTTTTCTCCTTTTAACTTACAAATGCTTGGATGTATGAATAAGATATTAGTCACAATATATCAAAAATTTCCTTAATAAAAATTACTTTATATACCAATTATTCCAACTAATGTAACTACATAAATGATCAGTCTCGTTCATAATCACTAATAAACTTGAATTAGATTAGGTTATAATTCCTCATCCAAAACTATCCTTCATACTTACTTTGGAAGAAGGAGTTTTGACATGAAGCTGGATCAGCAACCTCAAGCACCGAGATGAAGCAGAAGAGAGAGAAGCTCCTGATTCCACAATTCTCAGAATCACTTCACCATCAAACAAAGTATTCTCGTCACCACCAATGTTTTTGAATGCATCCATTATGTAGCATCATCTCAAGTGTTACAGTGTATCTTCTTTTAGTTAGAAAGTTCTCATAAGACTTTGGTTTCAATATTAAGAGATAACTTGTGATTTGTCTAATTATGGATTCTAAATTTAGTAATTTCTTGGTTTTAGCCCTTTTAAGGCTCTTAAAGTTGGGGTTCCTATGTAGCTATTCTGTGTGTTAAACTGGATAGGGAGATAATGCATTATTAACTCGCTGCACAAGGACATACTTTTAATACATTCAAAGTCACTAAACATACCTTTTTCTAAATATATATACAACTATCTATGCAACCCAGTTGAAAAAAAAATGAGGTTACAGCATTTTCCTGTCATACCAATTTCCTATCTGTTGCGGTTAAGATTCATTTTATGCACCCCTCCGCAACTTGTATTTATACTTCTTCACATAGTAATTCTTTGACATGAATGTCTAAAACCCACGTCACCCACTCATGGAAAACGGTACAGGTCCAGTATAACTCCGGCACCTTAATTATACCCTCCTCAGTAAGGTAAAGTTACTTCGCATTGGCATATTGGTATAGAGTATCGGGGAGTTGGACTTTTCCCCCAGCTAGGAGGTTAGGTTAGGCGCCAGAGTTATACTGGACCTTTCCCAGGCATTTAACGAAATCTATACAGACCCCCTAAGCCCGTGCTTTACCTAACCTAAACCAAACCTCCAAACTGAGGGAAAAGTCCAATCCCCCGATACTCTATACAAATATGCCAAAGCGAAGTAACTTTACCTTATTGAGGAGGATAAAATTAAGGCGCCGGAGTTATACTGGATCTTTACCTGGAAAACTCTTACTTTGGTAAAAATCACGAAATTAAATTTATAGTTTATTATTAAATAAGGAAGACCAGGGGGGTCGTTGCTTCCTCGGGTAAATAAGAGACACCACTTATTCTTAAGTCTTATCCTGTCAAGGTATGTAACTACCTAACCTAACTTAACCTATGTTAAGCTTAGTAGGTTAGTTAGTTGTGTACCTCTATAGGGTATATTTGGGTGTTCGTAAAGCATCGTAGCTCACTTGAGTATTGGTGGTGCTTCTCGAGTGAACAAATAAAGGGGTAATTTCGCCTGCCGTAATTTTCATAAACATTAATATTATTAGCATGATTTTTACCATAGTAATGGTTTCCAATAATGGGTTGAAGTGAGCTTTGGCCATATCAAATAAATTTACTATTTGGTGAAGTATGAATACGAGTTATGGAGGTTGCATAAAATGAATCGTAACCAATTAATCATGATATAAACAAAAGGAAATTTGTGCATATAAATATTTTACGGGATTTCACTTACCTGTAACACTGATGAACGCTGTTGTGGAGATTCATATTTGTTTACATCATGACGTCACATGAGCAGTTAACCAATCAGGGAACAGTGGAGTGTGTACAGCAACTACGAACCTATTTTATTTATAATACTAATAATAATAATAATAATAATAATTATTATTATTATTATTATTAATTTTTGCCTTTCGCTGTGGCAAAACGGTTTCGTCCACGACTTTGAGGCATGAGATCTCGGGTTCGCGCCCCGCCAAACACAAATTCCTTCGAAGACGGCACCATCCTAGCCCTTAGCACACACACTCACACAAAAGGAGTCGGTGACGTAATAATAATAATAATAATAATAAACTTTATTTCCATTTTACAATGGGTATTCGTCAGCCAGGACAAGCCCCAACCCCCCACTGTGATGTCCACCCACAGCAGTTCCTGCCAGTAAACAGCTTAAACTCTCGGTCTTGGACGGGGACCGATCTTTCGACCTCGTGAATGCGAAGCCAGCGCGTTACCACTGTACTTCTTCTCCTAGATATACAATTGGTCTTTCCTAGTAACCCAATATCACTTTATATTTTTGGTAATAAGAGCTTATCTATCTTTTAAACATTCATATAGTTTTACGTTAACTATTACTACTCTTGTTTGTTTTCTCAGCTGTTTTTATATATAAAATTTTAGCATAAACATATATTTTTATTTCTATTGGGAAGGTATTTTATATTTTTTTACAGGCTTAGAGACCTCTTTCTAAAGCATGGCTAGACCAGAAACTAAAATCTAATTCAAAGGCTGGAATAAGCGTGTTGGAAATGACCATACTACGACCTCAACTGAATCTGAACTTCTTCTTCGTCTACATCTTTTCCCACTTATATGTGGGGTCGATGTTTCTGGCCAGTGTTCTCCATGTGTCCCTGTCCCATACCTCATCACCCAACAAACTTTTAGACCTCAGGTCGTCATTGATGCAATCCATCCACCTACGCTTTGGTTTCCCTCTCCTTCTCCTACACTGCATATCCATTTCCATCACCCTCCTCCCAACATACTGTTCATCCCTTCTAACGACATGACCATACCACCTTAGTCTACTTTCCTGTATCTTATCTGATATTTCTCTAACTTTTGAGGTACCTCTAATTACCTCGTTTCTGGTCTTATCGCTCCTTGTCACCCCACACATCCATCTCAACATCCAGATTTTTCTCCTGTGTCTTCTTTATTGCCCATGCCTCTGCTCCATACATCATCGCAGGTCTCACAATGATGTATCTGAACTAATGACCCAAATTCAGGTTACCGGTATAGAGGCCCCATCCAAAACGTCGTTAATTCCTCTCTATTCGTCTTCTTTCCTCCAAAAAGGGTTGCCAGATCTGTCCTTTTAAGGACAATCCGTCCTTTTTTAGACCCGCCTTTTTTTTTCTCGAGGAAAAAAGTACACCCAAAAACTGACCCAGCTCTCTAGGCATTGCTGCAAACGATAGCAAAGATATTCCCTTCGAAGAAATTCTTTCCTTTGATTTTCAAGTGAGTATTTTATATATATATATATATATATATATATATATATATATATATATATATATATATATATATATATATATATATATATATATATATATATATATATATATATATATATATATATATATATATATATATATATATATATATATATTAATAACACTGAACTGTTAACATACAGTCTAAAATGGTAGGAAAAGCCCATTAAATAAAACAACGAGAATATATATATATATATATATATATATATATATATATATATATATATATATATATATATATATATATATATATATATATATATATATATATATATATATATATATATATATATATATATATATATATATATATATATATATATATATATATATATATATATATATATATATTAATAACACTGAACTGCTAACATACAGTCTAAAATGGTAGGAAAAGCCCATTAAATAAAACAACGAGAATATATATATATATATATATATATATATATATATATATATATATATATATATATATATATATATATATATATATATATATATATATATATATATATATATATATATATATATATATATATATATATATATATATATATATATATATATATATATATATATATATATATATATATATATATATATATATATATAAAGTACTTATTAATTTCGTGACCTAAACTTGGAGAAGGTGACCAGTTTAGGTCACGAAATTAATAAATACTTTATATATATAAATATATATATATATATATATATATATATATATATATATATATATATATATATATATATATATATATATATATATATATATATATATATATATATATATATATATATATATATATATATATATATATATATATATGTCTGTCCTTTTGGTAGGATAAATGTCCTTTTTTTATTGCACGTCTCATTTTTCTCTTCAAAGCACATGGCAACCAATCCCCCCCCTCTAAGGAACACCAAAAGGCGGGATATCCAAAACTAAACGACGTGGCTCCTCAGAGGTTCAGATTCAGAACTCGCTCTTCCCATAATCGTGAACGCAACACCTTCATCACGTGGTCGTGTTTATCGCTAAAAAATCAAGGTAATTATTCGCTAGATATTTATTTTTTTGCAAAATTTGATAACTGCTATGGTTTTACAGGAAGTGTAAACTTATTAGTTATTAATTCATTAGTAATTTGGCTAAATTTTGACCTCACAAAGACATTGCGTTGGCGATGGACATAATTTTTTTTTATGGTTTTGAATTTTAATGTTTGTTTTCCCTTCCTGGTTGGAAATAAAGTTGTAAATTATATTAGAATAGTTTAGGGTTGAGGGGACACTGCTATATTAATTTTGACTTAATAATTTGGTACATTTTTACCTCAGTCATTGCATGGGAGATGGACTTTATTATGTTTGGGTATAGATTCGTGTTATGCACCCCTTTAATTTTTGGACTAATATTTTTTTTTCTTAGGTTATGAATTAATCTGATAATTGTTTTTGAAGGAAATACTTTTCTTGGGGCCAGTTTTGATTGGCGGCTCTTATCTAACAAAATTAACCCACGTAACCTAACTAAAATTTGAAGCCTTACAAATCTTTGTGGTAAATTTTTACTTGCACATTTTAGTTGAAAGCAAAATATTGTAATTTCTATTAGGATAACGTAGATTTGGTTAAGTTACGTTATTTCACCCCCCATTTAAGAAACTAATTGAACCGTGACTTATTTTTGCTTTTTATTGATATTTTATCATTTATACTTCCATTTTTACTTTCAGGAATATAAATATAAACTTGCAGAAAATTAAATATTTAAGGCAATAAAAAATACTGGAAAACTATTCCTAACTGGTGGGGCTCAGACCCCCAGACAATTGTAAGTAACCTTATCTTTTCTAGCCCATAGCAATCAATGGTCTTTATGAAAATTAGATATTTATTTACCTTTACACCCTACTCATAATCGGCTATTTTATGCCGTTTAAGTAGGTCTCGTTATATTATTATTTTTTTTTTTTTATGAATCTGACCAAATTCGTTGCAGTTTATTCATTTTAAGTTGTGTTCAGTAAAGTTAATTAGTTAAGATTAATTATAAGTTCCCATGACTTTAAAGGCCATATTCAATAAAAACACAGCTAAACCATAGGAGAAACATAAATTTCACTTCCATAGGGAATCGGGTGAAATAGAAAAATATTGCGAAAACTATATATTTAAGAGAGGCAAAGAGTTAGGGGGGATATGATTAAAGTGTATAAATGGTTTAAAGGGATTAACAAGGGTGATATTAATAAAGTTTTAAAAATTCATGATCAAACCAGAACTCGTAATAATGGATTTAAGCTTGATAAATTTAGGTTCAGAAGGGAAATTGGTAAAAATTGGTTTGGTAATAGAGTAGCTGATGCATGGAACAAGCTTCCTAGTAGGATAGTAAATGCCAATACCTTAGACACCTTCAAATGTAGATTAGATAGACATATGACAGAGGTAGGGTGGGTATGAATAGGTTAGTGCTTGTTAGAAAAATCATAACAAGAAAAATAGAATAAATAAGTAGAGTAGAATAGAATAGGTTAGACATGCTGAAAATACAATTCAAAAATGGAGCTGCCTCGTGTGTGTCAGTAGGCATGTTGCAGTGTCCTCTATTCTTATTCTTATGTTCAATCTTAAGCTTTCCTACTGTTGAGGATTTCCAGTATATTATTATCTCCAATACCTGATCCCCCTTTACAATTGGAAAGCCAACACAACTTCTGTAGCAGCAGACAAAAGTTTGCTGTAATAAAATTCCTTAACCAATTTTAAATATAACCATTACCACATGCATAGGTATACATGTAAATAACTTAAAGGGGGGTTTGTGGACTTTTTTATACTTACAATTTATGTGTCACTATTAGTGGACACATTGAAACTGGGAATTAAGGATGAATGCCCTTTCTGGTGCCCCACCTGGGCTCAAATGTGGGCCTCCCGAGATGGACAAGTTACTGCTACACTACAGTGTCCCCAGTATATGGATTGTTTGGATAAATTAATAAATAAAACTAACCTCACCTTAGAGTTTATTTTTCTCATATAGAATAATAATATATTCCAACATACTTTTTGGCTATATATGTTCTACAAAATGAAGTAATTTTACTCATTATGCGTAGAATACAAATACTTTTGAAACGATTTTCATTATCTGTAAATTCTGCAATCTTCAAATTAAAATTTGTACATCCATTTCTAAGCTAGTGTAGAAAGCTATGGTTTGGCCTTGTTGAATTGATGCCATCAGAAATTCTTTGTTTTAATTCTTAAGACTGGTGTTTATGGATTGTAATGCTCCAAAGTAATGTTGTTATGTGGCTAAGGAAATGAGGTGTAATTTGTTACCGTATTAGTTGTTCAATGACTTCTGAGGGAGTACAGAGTAATGTAATGGGATGATGTTAAGTGGGTAGCAAGGACTTTTTGTTGGGTTTGGGGATAATGACACCATGCTTCCAGATGTTGGGTATTGTGGTGTGTTAGTAAGTGTAGTTTGAAATGTTTGTGAGTGCTTGTATACCTTGTGGTCCTAGGAGTTTTGGGTGTGTGTAGCTTATATTGATAGGGCCATGGGCGGATGACTGCTCGAGATCATTGATGATGTGCTTTGTCTGAATATTGGTGAAAGTTGCATAGTCCTGGTCTGTAGGGCACTGTTTTTTCTTATGAAGCATTAGTTGTCACGATGAGGGTGAAGCGTCAGTCATCTGTTCTGTTTGTTTTAGGGTATACACTGTAGTGTCTATTTGTAATTGGCAGCATGTGATTTTGTTGTTACTGTTGGATAATGTAATGTCGTTGTGTTTTGTAAATGTTGTTGGTGCTTCTTTTGTGAACAAGCAATTTTAGGTAATTTGAGTGTTAAATGCTTGTATTGGTTGTGTAGTGTCGTGTGTGAAGTATTAGAGAGTTTTAGTGTATCACATCTAATGAGGTTTTGAATTTATGGTATGAAATTGGGGTTCTGTCTTTTTAATTTTACCTCTAGGGATATGTTTTTTGTTTGCAAATTGAATTATTGTATATAAGGAGTGTGCAGCATTGTTTATGTTAATGATAGGAATACCATTTTGAGTTTCAGTATGTTCTGTATCATTATTGCAAGCTTCCCAGTTGTTGTTGTCTTGTGATTGGTGCCTGTGAGTTTGTGGATAGCTGGGCTTGTTCTTATTTTGGTAGTGATTATGATAAGAAAGTGATCAGAACCTAGGGTTTTGGCCACCATCTATAATGTGGAGTTTAGATTTGGTGAACAGGGGATAGTGGTAGGAAGGGGGCTTGGTGGGTAATGTGTATTGAATGTCATTTTGATTGTAAAAATTTTCTGTTTAGTTCTGTATTACCAGCCCTGTCCGTGTCAGTGTCATCAGCATATCGTGTTGCCCTCTTTGCGTTGAAATTACCACCCAGGATGATGTTTGGACTATTGGTGGTGTATTGTACTTGTGGGATGTAGTTGTTTAGTAGTGTGAGTGGATGTATGTATTTGTGATTGTAATATCTGCTGTATTGTCAGTGCATACTTTAATTGATTATATTTCTGTGGTAGTGTCAAGTGAGGGGAGAAGGGATTTTGTATGTGCTCTGGTGTATATTAAGTTGATGAATTTGTGTATCTGGATGATGAGTCCCCGGCTACCAATCCAGTTTGTGTAATTCTGGTAAATGAATGGAATTTGGATCTTTTTTGTGTTTTGTGTAGCAGAATACCCATTATATGAATAGATATAAATGTCTATGTTTTTGTTTCTTGTAAACTGGCAATGTATATATTGTTTTGTTAGTGGAAGTGTGAGTTCCTGTTTTTTTGTGTTAAAGCCATCTGTTTTAAATTGTAGACTGTAGATATGTGTGCGGTATGTGCTAGGTGCTGCTGCAGTAGGTTTTAGAGGGGGTAAGGTGAGGCAATAGGAAAAGGTTGTAATGATAAAGGTTGAGGAGTTGGCGGTATTGATAGTGTTGGAAGGCTGAGTAGCTTGGGGGGGATGGGATGTGATGGTTGACTCTGAAGGAGGGTGTAGGATGCATTGTGATTAGATCCAAGTATTTATGTAGAGTTTCATGTAAGCTAGTGTGGTACAAGTGAAATGGATCCAGTTTCTGCCCGAGTTGCAGAAAATTGAGCCTTTAGTGTATCGGCACTAAGATACGGGTGTAGAGGATGTTAGACGTGTATGTTTGTAGTTGGGTCCTGGGTGACTGTGTCTTCGTCTAGAATTCTTTGAGAAATGACCACCAGAGTATCATTTCTTGGTGTATAAAAATTGTGTTGTCCTGAGAGATGAGGTAATCTCCTGTGTAACTGAAACCTCTCTCAGGTTCTCATGCCCTGTGAGGGGCATTGGTTGGTTGTGACAGTTAGGCTTCTTTTGCTGCTGCTCTTCTGAGATGCTTGGCACCCTTTTTTTATTTGTAGCTCTGGATGATAGACCCACAACATAATGCTGCCACTTTAAGCAGAGTTAGAAACTTGTCATGAAGAAGTGACAGTACAGTTAGTCTGAAGTGAACTATGCTTACACTATACACATGGATATTCATGCATGTTTGATATAAATAAATAAGTACAATAACTTGTCAGTATATGTATGGACTTATACATATGCTATAGTAAAATTTGTCTCAAGGTACATAATAACAAGAACGACAATAATAATAGTAGCAGTAGTAATGATGATAAGAATAATAATAATTATTATTATTTGCAAAAGGCAAAGTAAACTTATTATTATTAACTTTGCCTTTCGCTGTGGCAAAATGGTACCGTTCACATCTTTGAGGCATCATATCTAGGGTTCGCGTCCTGCCAAAAACAAATTCTTTCGAAGACAACACCGTCCTAGCCTTTAGTAAAAACGGGAGTACGTGACATAAACACACCCCTCTTCTTCTACTAGATATACATTTGGCCTTACCTAGTAACCCAATATCACTTTTTATTTTTCTCAATATAGCTTACCTAACTTAAACATTCATATACAGTAGTTTTACGTTAACTATTACTACTCTTATTTATTTCTCAGCTGTGTTTAAATATAAAATTTCAACATAAATATACTGTATATTTATTTCGATTGGGAATGTATTTTTTCATTTTTAATTTTCTTCTTTTTATTGTTTGGTCAATATTTCATTTCTTGTTATGCAATCATTAGTTGCATAATAATTTTATTTTATAGACAGATCAATCCAAGACTAGGCACCTGATGTACTTCAATCCATAAAATCATCTTTTTCAACCTCAATCTCAAATTAAGCACTTTGCAAGGAATCAAGTAATGTAAACCTGTTGAATATAAAATTTATTGTTCGGTTAGCTTAGGATAAGTTTAGTAACTTAACATGTACCTCAATCTTATATTAAATACCTGTCATTTACTTCAGCTCCAGATGAAGTGCCTAAAATAATACCAGGAGCCTATTTTGCGACTGATCCTTTCTTTGATTAATAGGGTGCCCTTATCTCGTATTTCTAACATTCATATATATTTATGTACTTGATGTCATATGTTATATTTTCTTAAGACAGTCAGTTGAATTTTCCCTCCCCCCTTTCCTCTTCTTGTGCTCTTGTGGCCATTTCAGGGGCGTTAGGAAAGGCATCCAGGATTAATCCCCCAGCCCCAGTCTGTATGTGTCCACCTCAAATATCACTGGCTATTGATCTTGACACAAATCTGCAAAACAAACTTATTTTATATTTTAATTAAGAGAAATAAAATCTATCTTAAAATTCCTTCTATTTTTTTCACAAATTTCCAAGGGCATTTGTGTGACTTTACTAATTAACGTCCAAATATACTTATTACAAACAGCCATTCAGCTAATATCTCCCGTGGTCAATTCTTCCCCTTTCATTTCAGCTGTAATCAGACTTTAAAAAATCTAAGAAAAAGAACTATTAAAGTTTAATTAATAAATCCCAGCTGAAAAGTGACCATTATCTTTAGTTTATGAAGTCTAAAAGTAGTTTGTGGTAGTTTACGTATGGCGGAGAGTTAGTGGCGGTGGGCCATTGGCGATCTAGTCGTTGTGCAGAGAGGTCATGTTATTGGTGATGTTTATGCTTTGTTTACTGCTATTTCAGTTTTTTGGTTCATGCTGTCTTACGGTATCATCGTTATTGCTTGTGGCTCATACTGACTTATCATTGGCGTTATTCCACATAATAAGGTAAGAGGAATTTATTTCAATGTAATTCAAACCACGAAAAAGAAAGACAAATTATATATATTTTATTACCCTCTGGTCGATTGAAGGTCCGGCTACATTATAGATTTATAGATTAAAGTTTAATTATAAAAGCCCAGCTGAAAAGTGACCAGTATCTTAAGCTCTCATATGAATCAAAATGAAAGACCGAAGTTTTTGAGTCACAGCCTTAGAGACCTCTTTCCAAAGCATGGCTAGACCAAAAACTAAATTCTAATTCAACTGACTCAGAACTAATGACCCAAATGCAGGGGGTCACCGATATAAAAGCCTCATCCAAATAGTTGTTAATTCCTCTCTTCGTTTTCTTTCCTCCCTCTGCCCCGCAGGAACACAAAAAGGCGGGATATCCAAAACTAAACCACATGGCTCCTCGGAAGTTCAGATTCAGAAGAACGCACTTGCTCTTACCCTTAATCGTGAACACAGCGTCTCCATCACGTGGTTGTGTTTCTTGCTAAAAAATCAAGGTAATTACTCGCTAGATATTTATTTTTTGCATACTTTGATAACTGTTATGGTTTTACAGGAGGTGTAAACTTATTAGTTATTAATTCATTAGTAATTTGGCTAAATTTTGACCTCGCAAAGACATTGCGTTGGCGATGGACATAATTTTTTGTTATGGTTTTGAATTTAAATGTTTGCTTTCCCTTCCTAGTTGGAAATAAAGTTGTAAATTATATTAGGATAAGTTAAGGGTTGAGGAGACACTGCTATATTAATTATGACTTTATTAATAATTTGGTACATTTTGACCTCGGTCATTGCATTGGTGGTGGACACTTTATTTTGTTTTGGTATAGATTCGTGTTATGTACCCCTTCAATTTTTGGACTAATCCTTTTTTTTTTTTCTTAGGTTATGAATTAATCTGGTAATTGTTTTTGAAGGAAATACTTTTTTTTCTTTTTTTGGGAGGGCCAGTTTTGATTGGCAGGCTCTTATCTAACAAAACTAACCCACGTAACCTTACTAAAATTTGAAGCCTTACAAATCTTTGTGGTCAATTTTTACTTGCACATTTTAGTTGACAGGCAAAATTTTGTAATTTATATTAGGATAACGTAGATTTGGTTAAGTTGCGTTATTTCCCCCCAGTTAAGAAACGAATTGATCGGTGACTTTTTTTTATGCATTTTTATAGATATTTTATCGATTTATGCTTCCATTTTTACATACTGGAATATGAATATAAACTTGCCGAAAATTAAATATTTAAGGCAATAAAAATACTAGAAAACTATTCCTAACTGGTGGGGCTCAGACCCCCAGACTTTTTTTTCTTTTCTTTTTTTTTAACGAGTCTGACCTTCAAAATCATTGTAATATATTCATTTTGATTTGTGTTCGAGTAAAGTTAATTAGTTAAGATTAATTATAAGTTCCCATTTTTAAAGGTCACATTCAATGAAAACCAAAACCATAGGAGAAACAAATTTCACTTCCATAGGGAAATGGGTGAATTAGAAAAAAATATAGCAAAAACTAAATATTTAAAAGAATACTGTATAAAATAAGACTTTAACAATCCTAAGCTTTCCTACTGTTGAGGATTTCCAGTATATTATTATCTTCAATACCTGATCCCCCTTTACAATTGGAAAGCCAACACAACTTCTGTAGCAGCACAAAAAAGATCGCTGTAACAAGTTCCTCAACCAAATTTGAATATAACCATTACTACATGCATAGGTATACATGTAATGAACTTAAAAAGGGGATTTGTGGACTTTTTAATACTTACGATTCATGTCACTATTTGTCCCCATTTGGGAGTGGACACATTGAAAGTGGGAATTAAGGAAGAATGCCTTTTCTGTTGCCCCACCTGGGCTCAAATGTGGGCCTGTTGCCTCCTGAGTTGGACAAGTTACTGCTACACTATAGTGGTCCCCAATTTGTGGATTATATTTGGATAAATTAATAAATAAAACTCACCTCACCTTAAAGTTTATTTTTCTCATACAGAATAACATATTCCAACATTCTTTTTGGCTATATATGTTCTACAAAATGAACTCATATTGCTCATGCGTAGAATACAAATACAGTGTTCCCCCCCCCTTATCGCGGTAGTTCGGTTCCGGGACCCGGCGCGAACCAGGAAAAGCGCGGAGTAGGATCAGCCTATATGTACATAGATATTTTAATTTATTTTTACGTTTACACTGTATAAACCCTCCTGTACTGTTAACATACCACCCTTTACTTCCTAAATAACAGCATGCAACGTAAATTTATATGAAAGTGATAGATAAAATTATGGTGAATGAAATGGTAATTACATGACACTCATTTACAATTATTTTTACGTTTACGTACTGTATAAACCCTCCCTGCACTGTTAAAAAAACACCCTTTACATTATAAATAACAGCAAGCAGCGTAAATTTTTATGAAAGTGATAGGAAAACTTACCGTGAATGTGATGATGATGTGACATACATAGGAAATTTACAATTATTTTTACGTTTACGTACTGTATAAACCCTCCCTGCACTGTTAAAAAACACCCTTTACATTATAAATAACAGCAAGCAATATAAATTTTTATGAAAGTGATAGATAAAATTACGGTGAATGGGGTGATGATGACGTGACATATTTTTTTTTTTTTTTTTTTTATGATTGTGACACCAGGACGGACCAAAAAAAATTATAAAATAAAACAGCCCTCATCGGGCCTGGGCACGAAGAATACATAAAGTAAAGAGAAACAGAGATGGAGAGTGTAATGACTTGTCAGATACGAAGGGATAATAAAAGATGTGTGATGAATATTCTAGTGTAGCTGTAGGCATAGAAAAAGAACCGTAACTGAAGGAAGACTTAACATCGAACTGTCCTGGACAGACCTATTTACATAGGTATTTTACAATTATTTTTACGTTTATGTACTGTATAAACCCTCCCTGCACTGTTAAAAAAACACCCTTTACATTATAAATAACAGCAAGCAATGTAAATTTTTATGAAAGTGATAGATAAAATTACGATGAATGAGGTGACGATGACGTGACATACATTGGTATTTTAAAATTATTTTTACGTTTACGTACTGTATAAACCCTCCCTGCACTCTTAAAAAAACACCCTTTACATTATAAATAACAGCAAGCAACTAACTTTTTATGAAATGATAAATAAAATTACGATGAATGAGGTGATGATGACGTAACATACATATGTACGTGATAGGTAAACTTACCATGAATGAGGTGATGATCATCATTCTCGACCCCGGAGGAAATTATTTCGCAGCCAATAAAAGCTTTTTGGGGGAGAAGAACATGGTAATGGGGAGTTGCTGTCACTGTTTCTTCATTTGTTGGAAGATGGTATGTTAAGGAATCATGGCATCGTCGAGAAAATTACAGAAGGTCACCGAACGAACCATATTATCGTCATATTCTTGCGAGAGTTTTTGGGCTGCTTTCACATATTCATGTATGGCTGCCAAACGTTCGAGTGTAAGGCCAGGTTCTTCAATTTGTTCGTGCGATTCCTCAAGTTCTTTCTTGTCTTCGCTCGCTGATTTCGTCATTTCATCCAAGTCTTCATCACTCAAAGGCTGTGAGTGGCAGTCAATCAGTTCATTCACATCTTCGGGAGTCATATCTTTAAAGCCTTCTCCTCCTAGCAATGCAGCCAACTTCACAGCTTTCGCAACTGCCGCCTTCTGCACTTCGTCATGAGCAAATCCCTTGTAGTTGTGGATGACTTCGGGCCACAATTTCTTCCAGCTGGCATTGATTGTGGCAGACTTCATCTCTTTGATTGCTTTCTGAATATTTTTTAGGCATGTGGCAAGCGTGTAATTACGCCTGTAAGTCTTCAATGAGAATTCTTTGTCCGAATCCATGGATTCAACTAGGTTCGCCAGGGCATTTCGTGTGTAGAGGGCCTTGAAAGCACGAATAACGCCTTGATCCATAGGCTGAATCAGTGACGTCGTATTCGGTGGCAGGAACTCAACTTGAACACTGTCATATTGGAGATTGGTTGCGTGGCCACCAGCATTATCCATCAAAAGAAGGCCTTTTTCCATAAAATAAAGTTTTACCTGAGGGATAAAGCATTGGTGAAACCAGTCCGATGAGAGGCTTTTCGTGATCCATGCCTTAGGGTTATGCATCCAATACACTGGCAGCAGATTCTTATTCTTGTTCTTCAAAGCCCTAGGGTTCTTTGACTTGTAGATAAGCCAAGGCTTTATTATGAAGCCCGCAGCATTCCCGCACATGATGAGGGTAATGCGATCTTTGTGCGCTTTAAATCCCGGGGCTTTAGTTTCTTCCTTGAAGAGAAAAGTGCAAGATGGCATTCTCTTCTAAAATAAGCCAGTCTCATCCATGTTGAAGACTTGCTCAGGAACATATTCCCCCTCGGCGATAATTTTCTTGGTCATTCTTGACGTAATTTTCTGCGTCAGCTGTATCTGCAGAGGCAGCCTCGCCATAAACTGAAATGCTTTTTAGGCCATAGCGTTTTTGAAATTTGAAGAACCATCCATTGCTAGCAATGAACGGTTGTATCGTCGATGGAGAATTGCTGGAGGGTCCTGGTTGTGGGTCGTCGATATCTTCTTCTCTCTCCTCCTCTCCACGGTCGCCACTGTCGTCATCGAGTTCATTTGCAGCTTCTTCGCTTTTGTTTGTATGATATAGGTGTGTAAGCTGATGTTTTTCTTTCTGCAATCAGCAATCCACAGGGCCTAAGCAGCTTCCATCCGCACTACTGCCTTATTGCGGGGTGTTACGACCCTCTTCGCTGATTTATCAAAAGAAATGCTCGCTGGTTTCCTGATCTTTGCCTCGTCCTTTTTGATGTAGTGCACAGTAGATTCATTGAGGCCAAAATAGCGGCCGACATCCACAAACCCTTTTCCTTCTTTCAACATATCTAAGAGTTTCACTTTTTCTACAATGGTTAACATTTTCCTTTGCCGCTTAGGCTGACTACCAGGAGCCTTAGAAGGTGAAGGACGTTTGGGAGGCATTGCAAAGGTTAAATTACGCGTGAAAACACAATCACAAGCAAAACGTATTAATAAGCACAACGAGAACGGCGCACACGTGAGTTAGACTGAGCGAGTGAGGCGGCACATTGGAAATTGGAGGGAAAAGTAAACTGCAATGAAAAAGCCAATCAGACCCCATGATACAGAACATATTGAAAAACAATTGTGTGGTTCGTCGTCTCCCGACCTTTCAGCCAGTAGCATTCCATGAACTATCTCACGTAGGTGAGAGCCTTTTCGTTTTCCGAAACGTTGATAGCGGTATCGTAGTTTACATGGTGCAATACTGTTAGTACTTTATGTTTTTTATTATTTTTTACTGTTTTATTATTCTTAGGCTAGGAAATACTTGTTTTATCAATAAAATAATGAAAAGTTTAATATTCACTAGGTCACGTATGTGAGAGCCTTTGCGTTTTCCGAAACGTGATACTGGTATCGTATTTTTCATGGTGCAATACTGTTAGTACTGTATTTATGTTTTTTTACTGTTTTATTATTCTTAGGCTAGGAAATACTTGTTTTATCAATAAAATAATAAAAAAAAATTTATATTCACTAGGTCACGTAGGTGATAGCCTTTGCGTTTTCCGAAACACTGATACCGGTATCGTATTTTACGTGGTGCAATACTGTACTATTTTTTACTGTTTTATTATAATTAGGCTAAGAAATACGTTTTTTTATCAATAAAATCATGAAACTACTGGAAATATAAATATATATGCTAGTTCACCTAGCTGTGATCCCAATACATTGTACACTATCGGACACTATTTCGCATGATGCTATACTGTTAGTTATACTGTACGTACGTATATCTAAATTTATGTTTTTGACTATTTTTTACTGTTTTACTATTCGTAGGCTGGGAAATAAATATTTATATCAATTAAATAATGAAATTTTCTTTTCAGTAAAAAAATTAAAATACTGAAATTTTTTTTTTTTTTCAATATTTTAATATTTTTGCGTATACCCATAAAATAAAATAATAATTTATTAGGGGGGAAAAAAAAAAAAGCGATACAGTGAGAACGCGAACCAAGAAACGCGAATAACCGGGGGAACTCTGTACTGTTGAAACTATTTTCATTATATGTAAATTCTGCAATCTTCTAATTAAAATTTTGCACATCCATTTCTAAGCTAGTGTAGACAGTGCAGCATTGTTTGTGTTAATGATAGGAATACCATTATGAGTTTCAGTATGTTCTGTATCATTATTGAAAGCTTCCCAGGTTGTTGTCTTGTGATTGGTGCCTGTGAGTTTGTTGAAAGCTGGGGTTGTTCTTATTTTGGTAGTGATTATGATAAGAAAGTGGTCAGAACTTAGTTTATAACCACCCTCTATAATGTGGAGTTTAGATTTGGTGAACAAGGGATAGTGGTAGGAAGTGGGCTTGGTGGGGAATGTGTATTGAATGTCAAAATAGAATGTAAAGGTTTTCTGTTTCGTTCTGTATTACCAGCACTGTCCGTGTCAGTGTCATCAGCATATCATGTGGCCCTCTTTGCATTGAAGTCACCACCCAGGATGATGTTTGGACTATTGGTGATGTATTGTAATTGTGGGATGTAGTGTTTAGTAGTGTGGGGGGATGTATGTATTTGTGATTGTAATATCAGCTGTATTGTCAGTGCATATTTTAATTGATTATATTTCCATGGTATTGTCAAGTGAGGGGAGAAGGGATTTTGTATGTGCTCTGGTGTCTGTGAAGTTAATGAAGTTGTGTACCAGGGTGATGAGTCCCCTGCTACCGATCCAGTTCGTGTAATGCTGGTAAATTAATGGAATTGGGATCTTTTATGTGTTTTTGTTTAGCAAAATACCCGTTGTATAAATATAAATAAATTTTGTTTTTTGTTTCTTGTAAACTTGCATGTGTATATTGTGTTGTTTGAGGAAGTGCGAGTTCCTGTTTTTTTGGTGTTAAAGTCATCTTTGTTAAATTGTAGACTACAGATATGGGTGCGGTATGTGCTAGGTACTGCTGCAGTGGGGTTTAGAAGGGGTAAGGTGAGGCAATAGGAAAAGGTTGTAATAACGGTTGAGGAGTTGGCAGTATTGATAGTGTTGGAAGAATGGTCAGATTGGGGGAAGGGTTGTGAAAGTTGACTCTGAAGGAGAGTGTAGGATGTATTGTGATTAGAACCAAGTATTTATGTAGAGTTTCATGTATGCTAGTGTGGTACAAGTGAAATGGGTCCGGTTTCTGCATGAGTTGCAGAAAATTGAGCCTTTAGTTTATCGGCACTAAGGTACAGGTGTACAGGATGTTGGACAAGTGTGTTTGTAGTTTGGTCCTGGGTGATTGTGTCTCCGTCTAGAAGGATTCTTTGAGAAATGACCACCTGAGTATCATTTCTTGGTGTATAAAAGATTGTGTTGTCCTGAGACATGGGATAATCGCCTGGGTGACTGAAACCTCTCCTAGGGTCTCATGCCCTGTGAGGGGCATTGGTTGGTTGTGACAGTAAGTACAATAACATGACAGTATATGTATGGTCTTTTACATGTGCTATAGTAAAGTTTGTTTCAAGGTACATTTTTAGACATCATGCAGAGAAAAATTACAGTTTGTTTTGTAGAAATAAAGTTTCCTGAAATATATGGAAAATATTCCTTCAATAAATAATTTGAAGACTCATAAGTGATCTGTTCTTGATAAAAAAAAACTAAGTAAAATGAAAATATTAATTATTTAAAAGTATAAAACATTCGAAAAAGGGGCGGAGTAAGTACCCTAAAAAATTGCCTGTTTTTGTATATTTCCCCAACCAGTTCCACAATTTCCCATGCTATCTCTATTATTCTGGATGAGGGCAGTGATTATAGCACAGATACAAGTAATTATAAGATTAAATGAATATTAATACCATTGGAATCATCAAATTCACTGGAAAACAATAATGTCAATTGACATATTGCTGGGGGTGTGAAAATGTATGTTTACCATCCGTATATGTTTACTTTCACATGCTGTGGTTTGTGATATCTATACTTCTCTTCTCCATCAGTGGTGGGGGAAAGCTTGGGATTACAGGGTTGCAGATGGGAATTTTGCAAAAACTAACAATATCTAACATTGTGCTTTTGCTGTTGGCTATAGATTACAAGATGTTTAATATTCATATCCACCTGAGTAAAGCAGGACCGTTCTACATAGCATCCTAATTCATAGTCATCCACTGAATACCGTTTTACCAATAGTACTTAATTGTAAAGAAAAGAGAAATAAATTACAGCCTAGTAAAGTACAGGATTGGTTTGTCAGGAATAAACACGTATATTTCGGTGTATAAGTCGGCCTACAGATAAGTCGACCCAAAAATGAGAGTAATTTTTTATGATTTTTGCTAATATCTGAGGTATAGGTCGACCTCTAAAATACAGAGCTCGCCTACCGTAAATTATCGGCTAGCCTAAGCAGCGGTGTAAAAGTTGAAATACGAAACTCGCCTAAGTTATAGGCTAGCCTAAGCAGCAGTGTAAAAGTTACCATATATAAAACACCGGGCATTAATTAAAGACTACCGGTATGTTATTACAAACGTTGTTCTACTTACAATATGAAATAATATATAAGGTAGTATTAATATAAATCTCTATAAAAATGACGAAATAGATTCATTCCTCCGCACGATCGTAACGTAAACAAAAGTGTGTTCATATGGGTGAATTATTCGAAACGTTCCAAGCAGCTGACAAGCTCATTATAGCAACTAACAGCCCCTGCCTTCTTCTTCCTCTTTTAAGCACAACTACCGTACTACCTCATCAAACAGCTTCTGTTGGTAGTTTGCATACTCATATACTTTCACTTCGTTTTCTCTCTAATTCAGTCTGGTCCTAACTCTCCTACTAACCAGAGAAAATTCTTTAAATATTTTTTACACTTAAGCTACCCATGGAGCCGCCAACAAAACGCAGAAAATACGAAGCCAGTTTTAAACTAAAAGTCATCGAAGTTGCTAAGGCATCAAACAACTGTGCTGCAGCAAGAACTTTTGATGTGGATGAGAAGTTAGTAAGAGACTGGAGAAAGAATGAAGATAAGTTGAGAAACATGCCGAAACAGAAATGCGCGATGAGACGAGGAAACGTTCTTTGGCCAGAGTTGGAGGATCATGTTGCAAAGTGGGTACTTGAACTAAGACAGGATGGATTCATAGTAACACGAAATAAAATAAGATCACATGCATTAAAATGGGCAAAAGCCAACAAAGACCAAAGTAAGGACTTTAAAGCAACAGTTGGGTGGTGTAGTCGTTTCATGAATAGAAAGAACCTTGTGATACGCCAAAAAACGAAAATCGCTCAAAAGCTACCAATGATAATTTTTAAGCGAAAAACTAAGCCTAAAATAAATTTTCCATCTGGAGTATTTGTTCACTTTCATGAAAAAGGCTGGATGGATGAAAATGGCGTAAAATTGTGGATAGAAAACGTTTGGAACAGACGTCCGGGTGGAATAAGAAAGGAACGAAGTCTATTGGTTTGGGACATGTTTCGCAGCCACATAACAGAGAATTCTAAAGCCAGATTATCACGAACTAATACTGATATAGCAGTTATACCTGGTGGTTTGACCTCTTTACTCCAACCGTTAGACGTAAGTTTAAATAAACCATTTAAAGATAATGTGAGAGAGGAATGGAACAACTGGATGCTACATGGAGAAAAGTCATTCACAAAAGGTGGAGCTATGCGTGCTGCATCATTGGATGTTTTGTGTGAGTTTCTGATAAAGTCTTGGGGTAATGTGAAAACAGAATGCATAGTAAAGTCATTCAAAAAATGCGGTATCTCTAATGCAATGGATGGCACCGAGGATGATCTGCTGTATGAGAGTGAAGATGAAGACGAAGCTGAAGTTGACTTACCAGATTCTGACTGGGACCCTTACGATGAAACTGTAAATGACGATTTATTTGATGAACTTTTTGCATCAGATGATGATGATTGTAGCAATTTTGAAGGTTTTTAAATGAATAAAACATATTGCATACTTTTTATTGTAATTTATTTTAGTGAGAAATAAAGATCTGATGTTATCCTAGATGTTGTTATTTAACATTTCTGTGGTCAAAAAAGGGTTGGTGTGAACGCATTTATACCGTAAATTTTGTTTCATCAGCGATCAGCTGATCGGAAATTTTACAAATGGCTGCATGATGTTTACATTGTTTTGGTCTTTTTCCTTTGATTAATAGCATTTTGTGGAATTTTAAGGTAATGGTAGCTCTATTACATTATTAGTGTCGAATCAGAATGTGAATTGATTAAAATACAAGTATTTACATTAGTAGCTACATGTATTTACATCGATAGTTACCGCACCGAGGCTGTCGTCGGTATTAGCCTAAGGTTAGGCCTGATTTCCTGCACCAATATGTCACAAGATTTCAAGGTTTGCTTTTTGTGATTGTTATATAAGTCGACCCTCAATTTTGGGCTGATTTTTGGGGGCTAAAACATCGACTTCTACACCGAAATATACGGTAAATGTTCTTGTTCGTATGAAAAATAAAACACTATATTACTTTATATGCTTTTGTGAGAAGGAAAATCAAATTGTAATATCTAATCTATCACCTAACAGACTTCCTATGGTGGGAACAGTATTGGGAAATATGGAGACCAAAGAAGCTCCCCCCCCCCATCTATGTCCTTTCTTAACCTCACTCATTACCTTAAAGATAAATCATTTAGTGAGAAACTACTTTGAAGCATTGGACTGTATGCATCTAGGATTTAGTCATAAAATAGGTTTACACATATAGATAATGGAACAGTTCAGTAGATATATTTTAATAGATCCTTTTAACTTGTGAAAGGGATGTCTTAAATGAGTGTGCAGCTGTAACTTATTGGTAACACTATTCTCATGAATGAATTGATCTGAGAAGCTGATTGCAAACCAGATTTTTTTTTCTTTGAAAATGGTGTTGCTACTGTAGTGCTTTGAATTTCGTGCTTTAATATATAATAAAATCGCTATTGCATATGTCTCTAGTGTGAAAGTCACATTCCATTCCCCATTTTGTTGTAAGCAGTAGATATTGCATTAGAATTTTCACGAACTCAGGTATTCTTTGTAGGATCAAAGCATAAGTAACTTCTGTGTTATTTTTAAAATTGTTACTTTACTTAATTTCAGAAGAAAAGTATGAATCAAAATAGACAACAAGAGGAAGTCGGCTATAAAAGTGACTATGAAATTCCCTTTTGGAGAATAAAAGAGAACTCTTCTTCAGTCACAGGCTTCCCAAAAGTATCTGCAGAGGACATTTTTAAAACTAAAATTGGAAAAGATGTGCCTGAAATTGATGAAGAGTGTCTGCGTGCTGTGCCTGATTTGAGCAGTATCATAAAAAAAATAATTAAAAACACAAACAAAACTGATTTTCGGAAAATAGAGCTGGATAAAGTTGATCCCAAGTCAGACACATTATGTGGATTAAAATGTAGACTTTCTAGGGATAGTTATATTTCCTTAATCCGGTTAGGTACCCCTGAAGGAGTGGAGGAAAAACAAGCGTTTACTTTGGAGAGTGAATCTTTTGAGAGAGGAAAATTTTCCTTGGAAGGAAGTAGGCTCCATTTTTTTACTGTGTACCGTGCTCTATTAAAGATAATACAATTCGTCATTCCAACTTCGTTTTGGGGCACTAATAAAAAAAATTTTAAGGTCATGAAAAATGCCATAAAGCACATCATTTTGCTAGGGAACAAGGATAAATTATTCATTGGTGATATACTCAGAGGTATAAATTTCTCGAATTTTTCTTGGGCAAAATCCCTGGGCACATATTTTAAAGTGTCTTATGTTGTGGCCAAAATATGGGTCTGGATTGTATGCTTTTTGATTATGGAGACTATGAAGGCCCTTTTCTATATAACGGTTTGTAAAAGCAAAAGGCACCAAATGATATATTTCAGAAAGAATGAGTGGAGAAGTATTCATGATTCTGAAATCCAGTCCATGGTGAAACAAAATATTCTTGTGCTAGTTAATGTTAAAAAAAACAAAGCAAAAAAAGACTTGATAAGAGACTTGCAGAGAAACTTAAAGAATCCACATTCAAGCAGACACCTCACAAGTAGTATTCAAAGAACCATTGTAAATATACCCCGATTAAAATTTTTGCCCAAAATGAATGGTGTTCGACCCATTACCATGTCAGGTAAGAAATGCAGTGTGTTCACCTCTGAAGAAATTCAAAAAATAAACTTGATTCTAGATGATTGTCGTGATTTGCATAAGAGTATGATTACCACACTGAAGGGAACAGGTGATCTTTGTGCTATCTGGGAAAACTACTGCAAGACACTTGATAGTAATAAAGAACTCTATGCTATAAGAGCAGATTTTAAGAACACTTATGGCTCTCTTAAACACAAAATTATAATTGAAATCCTGGATGAATATCTCTCGATAGGCATTACAACACTTAACTTCAAGAAGCTCATCTCTGGAAATAAGATAATTTTTAAAAAGACAAACGAAGAAAGACCTTCTGCTTTGGGGTCCTTTTTATCTATTGATGTACCTTCTCTAGTGGGAAAGCTGCAGATATATATACAGACCCAGTTTGTTTGTGTTTATAAAGATACTGTGTATCATGTTAAGCAAGGTATTCCTCAAGGAGGTCTTCTGTCAGCCAAACTCTGTGATCTATATTTGACCGTGGTGTGTCAAAAATATTTAACAAAATTTTGTGATGAAGAAAGTTCCATAGTGAGGTATGTGGATGATATATTATATGTAAGCACATCCAAGAAGAAGGCAACAGAATTTTTGTGGCATGTAGAGAGAAGTATGGATGCATTCAATCTCAAAGTAAACAATAAAAAAACACAACACAATCTGTGGCAATTTACCAGCAAATGTCTAAGTTATTGTGGTTTGGTTGTCTGTACAGATACCAGGCAACTTTTAATAGACACTGCTGATATAATTTCATGCCCACCAAGGTATACCATGACTTTGAATGCATCCACACGTATCAGTCAGTTTGTGGAAGCCAAGTTCTGGAAGGTAACAGAAGCCCGATTGTGTAAAGAAGTCCTAAATCCTAGTTACACCAAAGCAGCGGGTTATATTGCTAACATTTGGAGAACCGCTTTAATGTCTGGTGCTAGACTAGTATCTTTAATTGAGACAGTGCTGAAACCTCACGATTCTATTGACACACTTATCCTCAGAGAGCTCGTCATTACAACTGCCCAAAATATTTGGTGTCTGTTAAAACGTATTTGGAAAAAAAAGGGAATAGAGGTAGTGCCGGGTGACTGGCCGCAGTTGTCACATAAACCCTCTTTTCATGCAAAAACCCTCATTTACACTGTTTTTATTGGAGGTATTACTGCAGTTTTAAACGTATTTATGAAAGTAACTAAAGTAAGTGAATTAAAGAAGAAATTAAATTCAAGGTTGAAAGCTTATTTGAGGAAGATTCCTGAGCAATACCTTCGTCTCCTCCCCAGATATTTTCACTCTCTTTTAACTAGTGGGAAGGCTGCAAAGACATCGTATGCAGTTAAATCAAGAAGGGCAGATAGCCAATAGACATTTGGTTGAAGGACATTTGAATGTACACACATGACCGACGGAATATTGTATATTTCTCAGCAAATATGCAAAATTTATGTGAATTGTATTATCTTTTTATCCCTTGTTTAAATTAGAAATAGAAGAAAATAATTAAAAAAATTTATTCAACCAAATGTCCATTCGGTCATGTCTTTTCATTCAGATGTCCGTGAACCCTTGTTTTACATGTTGATAAATATCATCCGCATACCTTACCTTCATCACAAAATTTGATTAAATATCCGAAAGTTTAACAGAACAATACTTGTGTAATTTCATTTCGCTAATGAAAGTTAGTTCAAGGGTATTTTGTAAAGAGTGTCTTCACTGATTATAGATATTTTAAATGCAATAAGTAGAATCACATTTGATGCAGTTACCTAGCACAGTGAAATATATATACTTCCTTTTATAAGGATATTAAGATCTGTATTTTTTATTTATTTATTTATTTATTTTTTTTAAACTGCTCTCATCAGCAAAGGCCCGGGCACGAGAAAATAACAAGATGAAGGAAAAGAATAAGGTTAAGGGCAAGGTAGAGATGAGGTAATGTCACACATAGGAAAACGACAGACAGAAAAAACAGTCAAAGTAAAGAGGACCCAGAGATATGGAGGACTAGGCTCTAAGATGACGATAGATCTGCTCTTTGAAGG
>JAXCGZ010023567.1:0-27500 GCA_037179515.1 Halocaridina rubra
AGTCAAAGTCAAAGTCAAAAACTTTATTCCATCAAAAATGGCTATTACATGATAATTAATCTAATTACAAATTACAATGTAAAATGTCAAAATAAAACAAATGAAATTTGCAAAGCACAAAATCAAAAAATTTACACATTAAAATATGCATACGTACACTTCGTCTACCCAATGGGAGGATAATAATGAGACTAAAATCACTTATTAAGTAGGTGATTTAAAAGATGAGATTTAAGTGAGGGTAATGTTTGGCAGCTTCTTAAGTTTGCGGGTAAAGAGTTCCAAAGTCTCGGGCCCATTACATTTAAGGCTCTTGCCCCAATATCAGTGGAAGTTCTGGGCACGTAAAAAGAATTCTGATATCTGGTGTTGACGTTATTGATACGCACTTGATTAACTGTTGGCAATGAGAAGAGGCCATTCCGGTAATATTCCATGATTTATTTTAAAAACTAAAAGACAGATATTATATATGAACTTCATGTCCATCCTTAGCCAACCCAATCTCTCAAAGAGGGGAGTCACGTGATCATATTTATGCACCCCCCCTATGGCAACTCTTGCAGCAAAATTCTGGAGCCTTTTCACTCGTAACATCTGGGTCTTAGTCGTGGAACCCAAACACTTAGACAGTAGTTGAGAATACTTAAAATCAATGTTTGTACTACAATTACCCTACAATCAGGCTCGAATCTTTCATAGACTCTGTTCAAGTAAATAAGGGTCCCGTTCACTTTTTTATGTAGTTCATCGATATGAAAATTAAATGTCATGGTACTGTCCATAATAACTCCTAGATTTTTAACCTTATTAGATGGGAAGAGTGAAACATTGTTGAAATTTATACTGATGTTCTCAGGAATGCGGGACAGGTATTGATTTGATCCAAAAATAACGAATTTAGTTTTATTTTCGTTCAGTAAAAGACCATTACTGTTAAAATAACTTTTGGCACAGTTTAATATATCTTCAGCCCTTTTTAAGATTTCAGGAATTCTATCAATGTCACCAGTAAGCATAATCTGGGTGTCATCAGCATACATAACAAGTAGGCAATCTCTTATAAATTGAGGTAAATCATTAACATATATTAAGAAAAGCAGAGGACCCAAAATTGAACCCTGAGGAACGCCAAAACTGATATCTAAAGAAGAAGAGAGAGTCGAGCCCATTCGAACTGATTGAATTCGATCTTTCAGATAATTTTCGAACCAAAATGAGTCAACATGAACTTTGGAAAGTTTTCTCATTAGAATTTGATGGTGTACACTGTCAAATGCTTTAGACAAATCTAACAATAATAAAAGTGATATTTTCTTATTTTCAATATTACTATAAATTTTATCAGTAATTTTAAGTAGGGCCGTCTCGGTCGAAAGTTTAGGCCGAAAAACCGTGTTGTTCTTCACATAATAGACAATTTGATTCAAGGAAATTTAATTAACTGGGTGGCAACCTAACCATCTCAAGTATTTTAGACAGAATGCTGAGAAGAGAGATTGGCCTATAATTTTCAACATTGTTAGTATCTCCACTCTTAAAAAAACGGGGATGATATAGGGATGCTTCCTAGAGGTTAGGATAAATGCCTGTAACAATGGATGTATTAACAATGACTAAAATGAAAAATACTGTAACTGGCAATGAGTCAATTAGGAAGCGAAGTTGTATCCCATCGGAACCACAAGGAGTTTGTTGGTTTGAGGTTCTTTATGATAAGAATAAGTGTGACTAAATCCGATTGGGTGGCGGTCTAAAATAATTGATAATATTTCTTTCAGCTGGAGGCTGGCAGTAATATGTGGTTGATTAATAATCAGAGTCATTATTATCTTGGGACTTTTCATATGTGGATTTACCTATTTCAGCAAGAATACTTATTCAAATCATTCACTCGCTTTTCCACATTATCACTGAGAAGATCAGAATTTTCTAAGATTCTCCTTATTTGCAGGAATTATTCTCTTTATAACATTCCAAGTTCCTGCTTTGATATTTCCCTTATACTTGGAAAAATTCTTCCCTGAAAATGATTTTTCTTCTTTTCGGACAACATTGTTTTAGTAAGGTTTCTTTCTCTTCTATAGGCTCTTTCCATCTCGGAGTTTTGTCTATCAGATTTAAATTGCCTTAGGAGGTCATCTCTCCTTTTCATTTGCTCTTTTAACTGAGAGTCAATCCACGGGGCAGGAGGGCGTGTCATGACTTTGGTTGTAAGAGGGGCACATTCATTTAAACATCTCGTAAAAACATCAGTAAAAGTAGAAACTTGATCATTTACACAATCTGTAGTTAGTATTGAATTTAAAATGTTGTATTCATTAAGAAGAGTGTCGCAGAAACAATTTTGAGAATAATTCTCAAGAGATCGGAAAGTTTTAACAATTGGCGGTCTCTTTTCCTTCCTGACATTAACTGTAGCTATTAGAAGCTTGTGGTCTCCTACTGGACTAGAGGTAGGACATCGTGGTGAACTATAAACTAGGTGTATTGGTAATTATAAGATCATTAGGCTGGAGGAGAATTAGCGGTGATACGGGTTGCTTTATTCACAAGCTGATTTAAGTGGAGGGATTGAATTAATTTCCCCATTTTATTATTAGGAAGAAGGAGATTATCATTGAAGTCGCCTATAATAATGAGAGGTTTGCTCCTCAAACAGACCGACCGAAATACCTCGGAGATGTAATCAAAGGTGTCGTTGAGTGCATGAGGGTGTCTATATACACATCCCAGGATGAATGAAGGGAATTTCCTACTCTGAACAGTCAACCAAATGTCTTCGAGATGAGGAGGTCGCTCGACTTCAGGGGTCTTTATAGGGAGACCGTTAGATGATTTCTTACATACACCCCCACACCCCCCACCCCTACCGCCATCAAATCGATAAAAAGAATACTCAGGTATAGCAACAAAGACCAGACTGCCATATTAGATTGGAGCCAAGTTTCACAAACACACATTATATCCACGTTATTTTCTCTGATCATTAGTGCAATATTGTCGAAATTACCCAAAAGTGATTGTGCATTGATGTGTTGTATGTTTATGCAATGTTTCAATAAGCCTGTATTACAGTGTGATGCTATATAGTTAAGGGACATAATCTTGGTTTATGGCCAGTGTCACGGCAGTGACCACATTTAAGTCTATAGTTAAACCAACAGTGGAAAGATCATGGTTTATTTCCCGACAGTTTGAACAGGGCTGTCGACGACTGTAGAGCTGCTGCAATTTCTCCTCTCCCGGGGACGCTGGGGGTAGCGCCGTGGTTGGTCGAGATCGTAAAGACTGTGATTCATCCTCGAGTCTTGTCTCCAGTCCTCGAATACCAGTGGGATTTGACGATTCTGATGACGAAAATCCCGGGTATGACGTCCATCCGAATGCTGTTGAGGATCCCTTCTAGAATGCTGATCGTTGCTACTTTCTTGAGAGACGTTTCTGATTTCATTATTATTTCTTATTGAGGGGAGCTGGCGATGTCCGGTCGTAGCTTTCTGTTCCTGTATGTGTTATTTTGACTGTCGTTATTGGCCGTGACCGGTCGTTGTTGCCGCTGCAATACAGAAGCATATGTAGTAGGTATGGTTTGGTATATGACTTTCTTCCCAGTTGTTGCTTAGTTTGAAAGAATGGGCATTGCTTAGCAATTATATTCAATAACCTGATGACGCCAAATCTGTTGAGAGCATCCCCCTTATCATTTACATCATAACACATCCGATCAACGTCGCCTGGTACCAAGCCTGAACTGCCAGATTAGTCTTGATAACTGAAACCCCATTGGTCCTCACTCCAAGTTGCTAGTTGATTATTGAAATAGTTGATCTTTTTCATCGAACTCTTCGACTCTAAGGACAGGTGCTACTTCACATATGTGTATGCTCATCTCCTCGTTCACCTCCTTGAGATCGGTTATGAGAGAACCCAATCTATCAAGGATATCCACAGGCTGAGACCCATTAAGGATGTCTTGAATACCGCAGTATAAGATAGCACTATATTTAGGAGCCCATCGAAGTTTCTCTGAGACCCAACAATTTATGAGATCTATATTAGTTCCTTCTATAGTTTGAAAAGGAGCATTGTTGGTTCAAGTCTGCACATATGGACAGGGGAGAGGTTTGTGTCACCCAGAAGCAGGCTTCCCTCAGGTATGGGCCGGTTAGGGGTTACACCCTGGCGGTTCCGGTGTCGTCTGCTGTGAGTTGTATGTTCCCTGAAGTAACCCGACTTGTTCTTCCAGTGAGAGAGATACGATCATTTAACTTGTTAACTGTGATTGTGAGTTTGTCGATAACAAGATCTCTGACTTTTATTCTCTCTCTCATTTCTTCAATGTCTCTCATTTCCTCTTGAGGAGCTAATTCACAGTTATCAGACATTACTCTCTGAATCGTTTGTTAGTGACGATCTATGCTTTTCAAGAATCATATCAATGAGTTTATCTTTCGTGTGCCAGACCCTTGTGATACCTAGAGAGAGAGAGAGAGAGAGAGAGAGAGAGAGAAGAGAGAGAGAGAGCGAGAGAGAGAGGGAGAGAGAAGGAGAGAGAGAGAGAGAGAGAGGAGAGAGAGAGAGAGAGAGAGAGAGAGAGAGAGAGAGAGAGAGAGAGAGAGAGAGAGAGGAGGAGACGAGAGAGAGAGAGAGAGGAGAGAGAGAGAGAGAGAGAGAGAGAGAGAGAGAGAGAGAGAGAGAGGATTTAGTCCATACATTAGTTTACATACTACATTAATGATTTAAAGCTATTTTAAAGTGAGCTGTGGAACAAGCATATCTACCCAAAATGAGGACTGAAAGCTATTGAGCATGTGGTACTGTTCCACTGGTGACCCTTACTTTAAATGGCTGAAGAGACAGCGCTACCCACACGAGTGATACCACTCTCATTTGCAATTTCATTCCCCGGAGAAACTGATGCAGAAAGGCTGTATGATTCACCTTTGGAAGACGAATTCGGGATTTTTTGGGTGGAAAATTGGGCAGAACTACTTGCCAGAGAGGTGTTAAGCCTCTGTGGACATTAAGATGATTTTGTAAAAATGTTTTCAAATGTTCAAATCTTCTTGTTGTTTTGCTTGTTGTAATCTTCATTTTATGCACTTCCCTTAAAAAAAAAGTTAACTTTTATTCTAATTCCTTATTTTTCCTTACTCTGGAAATTATTACATAGCATTGTACAAAAGTTTTCAAAAGTTCAAGTCTTGCATTGATGCCGTTTTTAGTTATGTGATCTTCGTTTTATGATGAGCTTCATTACTAGAAAAAATTTCTCATTCTTTCTTACTCTGTATAGTTTTATATGATTTTATATAAATGTTTTCAAATATTCATATCTTGCGTTGATGCTGCTTTTAGTTACGTGATCTTCATTTTATGTTGTGTTTCATTATAACATAATAATGTTTTCAAATATTCATATCTGACATTGATGCTGTTTTTAGTTACGTGATCTTCATTTTATGTTGTGTTTCATTATTCAATAATAATGTTTTCAAATATTCATCTCTTGCATTGATGCTGTTTTTAGTTACATGATCTTCATTTTATGTTGTGTTTCATTAACATAATAATTTTTTCATTCTTTCTTTCTCTGTATAATTTTATATGGCTTTATATAAATGTTTACATACTTCCATGTCTGTATTGTTGCTGTTTTGACTTACACGATCTTCATTTTAGTGTGCTTTGTTGTAGTAATATAATTCTATCTCTTTGTCCTTCTCTGATATTTCTGAATATCTTCTGCTGGGACAGTGGACATGAATACTTCCCCCTTGTTCGCCTACGTATCAAATAAGTTGACTAAATGGGAGGGTGAGGCAAGGGGGCTGGTATCACCTCTTTATATTCTCTTCCTGCTGAGAGTCAAGTTTTTGCCCTGACTCTGCCACCCTCTTTATATGGGTCATTATGGATTTTGTATATTGGTAATATATGAATATAGATCATATTATCAGAATGTGTGTTGCATTCCTCTGTTCTGTTATATTACAAACACATAAAATGCTCAAACAATACAAAAAAAATCAATGAACGAATGAATAAATAAATGCAAAAGAATGTGTGAATAAATAAATTAAAAATAAATAAATATATAAAAAACTATAAAAGGTTAAGGTTCTTCAGAACATTATTTACAGCTTCGTGTACTTTTGTCTTGTGTTGAGTGAGAAAGATTGTTTCTTCAATGTTACCAGAATTTGTACAGTGATCTCCACAGCTGCCCGTGAAATGTGCTATATAGCCATCTTCTTCAGGTACCTCAAATCTTCTGAAAGGACACTTACCTGTGAAAAAAAACATCAAAGCATAGTGCATGTGAGAAATGAGCATTACTAAATCCTCGTTTTATTGGTCAACAATATGGGGGTGGACAAAGAAAAAGTGTGGCTGGGGAATTAAGAATAGATGCTCTTCCTATCATCCCACAGTGGCCTCGGTCGAAGGTCTGTCAACTCCAGAGTCGACTATTTTATGGACTCGGCGAACATGATCTCAAGATATGGACAGTAATAGTTAAAGAAAATTATCATTGAAAATTTTTGTAAAGTGCTATGCAAACTGTCAATATGACATATGCATTTATATGTATGTGTTGAAATATAAGCCAGCTAAACAAAAATGACCCAGGGTAGCCAGATTAATAAGTTGCGTTAACATAATGACAATTTCTTACCTGATGCACACAGTGTAAGATTGTGTGGCATGGCAACCATAGCAGTATCCGTATCGAAGAGACTCTTAACATTGACAAAATCATCTTCATAAGGATCTTGGAAGACCTTGGTATGACGCAACATCCACAGGTGCTCCGGGAGGTCAGCAGCAGCTTCTGCAGGAGGAAGGTCACTTGGATGTTGACATCTCTTCATAACATATGAGGCCGGTAATGAGCTTTTCCTCTCAGTGGCTTCCTTGAGACCTCTACAGGAATACAAAATAACAGACAATGATATATATATATATATATATATATATATATATATATATATATATATATATATATATATATATATATATATATATATATATATATATATATATATATATATATATATATATACTGTATATACATACATACATACATACATACATATATATATATATATATATATATATATATATATATATATATATATATATATATATATATATATATATATATATACATACATATATATATATATAATATATATATATATATATATATATATATATATATATATATATATATATGTATATATTATTTTTTTTTATTTTATTTATTTTTGTTTTCGTTTTTATGACTCGTTATTAATCCCCAATCGAATGGGGGTGTACACAGACAGCGAAACCTCAACTGGAATATATGATGCATAAACTGATATTTTTGCTGTTTTTTATGTGTCACTATAAATTCCCATTCGAATGGGGGTGGACACAGACAGGTTGGCGCAACGAGTTCATTTATTTTTGCAAGAGTGCTGTACTGTGGCACATATATTCGCTATAACCGATTTATTGCCTTTTTTTTACAAGGACAAAAATAAAACAGATGAAATAATAAGGAAAATATAACAACCCAAACTGCAAAATAACCTGAACCAGTCGACGATAACTTCCTCAGTGTATTGTAGTCAAACTATCTAAAACTATGCAAAGTATTTATCAAGACAGATGAACAGTGCAAAGTAGAGTAAGCCATCAGTAATGTCTGACTTTTAAACGAAATATAAACATAGGTCATATTTTTTTACATATACAAACATTTTATTAGCTATAAATAGAGCACTAAGATCAACAAGTAAATAGATAAAAAACAATTATTTACGCAGTAAGAGACATGACTTACTGTTCAAGTATATATTCCAACCATGTCAAATACGAGTCGTGACGAGGTAGAATTGGCATTTCATCTGGATCTAAGTGAGCTATGTAGCGATACTCGTGCATGTGTCGCATCAAGCAATCAGAAGTATACAAGGAACTTAAAATGAACTCCTTCATTTTTTCTATACGAGACCACATCCTGAAACAAGTACAGTAGAGGCAAATTACAATATATGTGAAGTCTTAAAAATGAGGATGAGATGAGATGAATGAAATCCTTGCACTCTGATTGATCAAGATTAATAACTATTACAATTACAGTATTGTGGAAATCTTCTATGACAATGGCGTCTATTGGTGTCAGCCGCTGCCGCCGTCGCCACCGCTGCCTCCACCTCCTCCCCCGCCTCCTCCTAAGACCTAGAGCACAATCAATTCGACACTGCTTTGAAGCGAACAGATCACCTTCAGTATGACTCACAAAACCCTCAAGAGTTAGAAGTATAAATGGAACATACAGTATACTTCCAACTATTACTTTGCTCCAAATAAGCATACAATTTAAAACGATTATATAACTGAATATCAAAGTTATAATACTAATTAAGGCCTCTCTCTCTCTCTCTCTCTCTCTCTCTCCTCTCTCTCTCTCTCTCTCTCTCTCTCTCTCTCTCTCTATCTATCTCTTTCACACACACACACACACACACACACACACACACACACACACACACACACACACACACACACACACACACACACACACACACACATGACCTACCAGAGTCTTTAAATTCATTCATGAATATGTTTGCAGATGATGCAAAGATTGTGAAGAAAGTAAAAAACGAGAACAATGGTAGAGAACTTCAGGAGGATCTAAATAATCTGCATGAGTGGTCAGAAAAGTGGCTAATGAAATTCAATACCTCAAAATGTAAGGTAATGAGAATGGGTACAAGTGCAAGAAGGCCCAAGCTTGACTACTCGGTGGCTGGAGTACAGCTTCAAGAGACAGGAAATGAGAGAGATCTAGGAGTAAACATACTGGCAGATTTGTCTCCAGAAATACATATAAATGGCGTAGTAAGGGCAGCATATGCATTCTTATCAAATGTAAGGGTAGCCTTCAGGCACATGGACAAGGAAATGTTCAGAAATATTTATGTAACCTATGTGAGGCCAAAACTCAAATATGCAGCCCCCTTTTGGAATCCGCACTTGAAAAAGCACATAGCTAAGCTTGAAAAAGTTCAAAGACATGCCACGAAACTGGTGCCAGAAATACGCAATCTCAGTTATGATGAGAGGCTGAGGGAATTAGACTTGCCATCACTCGAAGCTAGAAGAGTAAGGGGGGATATGGTGACAGTCTTTAAATTCCTTCATGGTTATGATAGAGTGGATAGGGATCGATATTTCGATATGGCTGGCTCTAGAACTAGAGGTCATAGTTTGAAGCTTCGTAAGAAAACTTGTTTGCAGGATGTAAGGAAATACTTTTTCAGTGTAAGAGTAGTTGATAATTGGAATTGGCTAAGCGAGGAGGTAGTTAATGCTATCTCAATCCATAGTTTTAAGGACAGGTACGATAAGTATCACTAAGTCTAAAATGGAACCGATCAGGAGACGGGAAGATACGAGCTTTGGGCTCTTTCCCGTAAACACAATTAGGTAATCACAATTAGGTAATCACACACACACACACAAACACAATGTGAGGCCAAAACTCGAATATGCAGCCCCCTTTTGGAATCCGCACTTGAAAAAGCACATAGCTGAGCTTGAAAAAGTTCAAAGACATGCCACGAAACTGGTGCCAGAAATACGCAATCTCAGTTATGATGAGAGGCTGAGGGAATTAGACTTACCATCACTCGAAGCTAGAAGAGTGAGGGGGGATATGGTGACAGTCTTTAAATTCCTTCATGGTTATGATAGAGTGGATAGGGATGGATATTTTGATATGGCTGGCTCTAGAACTAGAGGTCATAGTTTGAAGCTTCGTAAGAAAACTTGTTTGCAGGATGTAAGGAAATACTTTTTCAGTGTAAGAGTAGTTGATAATTGGAATTGGCTAAGCGAGGAGGTAGTTAATGCTATCTCAATCCATAGTTTTAAGGACAGGTATGATAAGTATCTGTAAGTCTAAAATGGAACCGATCAGGAGACGGGAAGATACGAGCTTTGGGCTCTTTCCCGTAAACACAATTAGGTAATCACAATTAGGTAATCACACACACACAGATCACGTACAAGGGAATTTCCTACACCAACATGTAATGGAACCAACAAGGGCCAGGGGTGGGGATGAGTCATCACTACTTGATCTAGTGTTCACAGATAATGTGTTGGATATTGAAAAAATTGAGTATGAACCACCAATTGGAAAGAGTGACCACTGTGTGTTGTTGATGGAGTATATCATTGAAGATATTCTTCCTAAGAGTAGAGGCACTGAGGACATGAGGAGGAACTATCCGAAAGGAGATTACATCAAAATGAATGAGCTTTTTGCAGTTATTGACTGGAGAACCTTATTTTACAATAAATCTGTACAAGAAATGTATGACATCTTTTGTGAGAAATATGGGAAGATAGTAGATTGCTGCATACCTGTCACCAAAATAGGTGTAATTCATGCCAGAGAGAAATGGTTCGATAATGGGTGTAAAAGAGCTAAGGAGTGGAGAGACAAATGCTGGAAAAGGTATAGGAGGAGAAAAAACATAAATGCCTGGCAAACCTACAAAAGAGCAAGAAATGACTACCTAAGTAAAAGGAGAGAGGCAGAGAGAGACTATGAGAGGGACATCACCAGGAAGGCTAAAGAAAATCCCAAGCTTTTCCACAGCTTTATCAGAGGAAAACTGAAGGTAAAAGAACAGGTTTTAAGGCTAAAGAGAGCGGATGGAAGCATCACTGAGACGGATGAAGAGATCTGCAAAGAATTGAACAAGGAGTTTCAGTCAGTATTTACAGTAGAAAATACCCCACCCCCTCAGATTGCAGTGATAGAAGCTCAAGGGCCGGTATTAGAGAACATCAACCTTACAGCCACAGAGGTATGCAAAGCGCTGATGGATTTAGATGTTCATAAAGCTACAGGTCCTGATGACATATCCCCTCATGTGCTTAAAAAATGCGCAAACACAATATCAGTGGCACTAAGTATCATATTTAAGGAGTCACTGGAGTCGGGGGAGATTCCAAGATGCTGGAAACAAGCAAATGTGATACCTATCTTCAAAAAGGGAAGGAGAGATACGGCTCTGAACTATAGACCAGTTTCCTTGACCAGCATAGTTTGCAAAGTTATGGAGAAACTACTAAGGAAACATATCTCTCTTCACTTGGAATCCTTCAACTTTTTGTCAGTGAGGCAACATGGCTTCAGAGAAAGTAGATCAACAGTAACAAACTTATTAGAATTTTATGATGAGGTAAGCCAAATCTTACAGGAAAGAGAGGGCTGGGCAGATTGCATATTCCTAGACTTCCAGAAAGCGTTTGACACTGTTCCACATGGGAGACTTATTAGGAAGCTGCAATCAATGGCTAGAATAGGTGGAAATGTTTTGGAATGGATAAAAACTTACTTAGAAGGAAGGGAACAGAGGGTTAGAGTAAGACACTCAGTGTCTGAATGGAGAAGAGTTAGTAGTGGAGTTCCACAGGGTTCAGTTTTAGGGCCACTTTTGTTCCTTGTATATGTAAATGACCTACCAGAGTCTGTAAATTCATTCATGAATATGTTTGCAGATGATGCAAAGGTTGTGAAGAAAGTAAAAAACGAGAACAATGGTAGAGAACTTCAGGAGGATCTAAATAATCTGCATGAGTGGTCAGAAAAGTGGCTAATGAAATTCAATACTTCAAAATGTAAGGTAATGAGAATGGGTACAAGTGCAAGAAGGCCCAAGCTTGACTACTCGGTGGCTGGAGTACAACTTCAAGATACAGAAAATGAGAGAGATCTAGGAGTAAACATACTGGCAGATTTGTCTCCAGAAATACATATAAATGGCATAGTAAGGGCAGCATATGCATTCTTATCAAATGTAAGGGTAGCCTTCAGGCACATGGACAAGGAAATGTTCAGAAATATTTATGTAACCTATGTGAGGCCAAAACTCGAATATGCAGCCCCCTTTTGGAATCCGCACTTGAAAAAGCACATAGCTAAGCTTGAAAAAGTTCAAAGACATGCCACGAAACTGGTGCCAGAAATACGCAATCTCAGTTATGATGAGAGGCTGAGGGAATTAGACTTACCATCACTCGAAGCTAGAAGAGTGAGGGGGGGATATGGTGACAGTCTTTAAATTCCTTCATGGTTATGATAGAGTGGATAGGGATCGATATTTTGATATGGCTGGCTCTAGAACTAGAGGTCATAGTTTGAAGCTTCGTAAGAAAACTTCTTCGCAGGATGTAAGAAAATACTTTTTCAGTGTAAGACTAGTTGATAATTGGAATTGGCTAAGCGAGGAGGTAGTTAATGCTATCTCAATCCATAGTTTTAAGGACAGGTATGATTAGTATCAGTAAGTCTAAAATGGAACCGATCAGGAGACGGGAAGATACGAGCTTTGGGCTCTTTCCCGTTAACGCAATTAGGTAATCACAATTAGGTAATCACACACACACACAAATGCTATCTCAATCCATAGTTTTAAGGACAGGTATGATAAGTATCACTAAGTATAAAATGGAACCGATCAGGAGACGGGAAGATACGAGCTTTGGGCTCTTTCCCGTTAACGCAATTAGGTAATCACACAACTAGGTAATTACAAAAGAGTTGGAGAATGACAGTGTTCTCGGAGTAAACATTGTGGCAGATTGTCTCTGGAAGTGCATAGAAATGAAAAAGTAAGGGTAGCATGTGCTTTCTCAGCAATTGTAAGGGTAGTCTTCAGGCACAAAGACATGCCAAGAAATTGGTGCCATAAATACGCAATATCACTTATGAGGAGAGGCTGAGGGAATTAGACTTACCATCACTGGATGCTAGAAAAATGAGGGGGATATGGTGATGGTCTTTAATTACATGGTTTTGACAGAGTGGATAAGATCGATATTTGATATGGCTGGCTCTAGAACTATAGCTCATAGTTTAATGTTTCGAAAGAAAACTTCTTTACAGGAGGTAAGGAAGTACTTTTTTTTTTTTTTTTTTTTTTTTTTTTTTTTTTTTTTTTTTTTAGCGTAAGAGTAGTTCATGTTTGGAATTCGCTAAACGAGGGGGTAGTTAATGGTATCTCAATTCACAGTTTTAAGGACAAATATAAGTATTACATAGTATAAAAATTGAACCGACCAGGAGACGGTGAGTTACGAGTATAGGGCTCTTTCCCAAAAGAACAATTAGGTAACCGTTAGGTAATTTTACACACACACACATACATATCTCTCTTCACTTGGAATCCTTCAGCTTTTTGTCAGTGAGACAACATGGCTTCAGAGAAGGTAGATCAACAGTAACAAACTTATGAAAATTTTATGATGAGGTAAGTCGAATCTTACAGGAAAGAGAGGGCTGGGCAGATTGCATATTCCTAGACATCCAGAAAGCATTTGACACTGTTCCACATGGGAGACTTATTAGGAAGCTGCAATCAATGGCTAGAATAGGTGGAAATGTTTTGGAATGGATAAAACTTACTTAGAAGGAAGGGAACAGAGGGTTAAAGTAAGACACTCAGTGTCTGAATGGAGAAGAATTAGTAGTGGAGTTCCACAGGGTTCAGTTTTAGGGCCACTTTTGTTCCTTGTATATGTAAATGATCTACCAGAGTCTGTAAATTCATTCATGAATATGTCTGCAGATGATGCAAAGATTGTGAAGAAAGTAAGAAACGAGGACAGTAGTAGAGAACTTCAGGGAGATCTAAATAGTCTGCATGTGTGGCCAGAAAAGTGGCTAATAAAATCTAATACTTCAAAATGTAAGGTAATGAGAATGGTTACAAGTGCAAGAGGGCCCAAACTTGACTACTCGGTGGCAGGAGTACAACTTCAAGAGACAGAGAATGAGAGAGATCTAGGAGTATACATACTGGCAGATTTGTCTCCAGAAATGCATATAAATGGTATAGTAAGGGCAGAATATGCTTTCTTAGCAAATGTAAGGGTAGCCTTCAGGCACATAGACAAGGATATATTCAGAAATATTTATGTAACCTATGTGAGTCCAAAACTTAAATATGAAGCCTCCTTTTGGAATCCGCACTTGAAAAAGCACGTAGCTAAGCTTGAAAAAGTTCAAAGACATGCCACGAAACAGGGGCCAAAAATACGCAATCTCAGTTATGATGAGAGTCTGAGGGAATTAGACTTACCATCACTCGAAGCTAGAAGATTGAGGGGGGGATATGGTGACAGTCTTTAAAGTCTTTCATGGTTATGATAGAGTGGATAGGGATCGCTATTTTGATATGGCTGGCTCTAGGTCATAGTTTGAAGCTTCGTAAGAAAACTTTTTTGCAGGATGTAATGAAGTACTTTTTTAGTGTAAGAGTAGTTCATAACTGGAATTCGCTAAGCGAGGAGGTAGTTAATGCTAACTCTATCCATAGTTTTAAGGACAAGTATGATAAGTATCACTAAGTACAAAATAGAACCGATCAGGAGACGGAGAGATACGAGCATTGGGCTCTTTTCCGTAAGTACAATTAGGTAATCACACTCACACAAAAATACACACACACACACACACACACACACACACACACACACACACACACACACACACACACACAAAGCGAGGAGGTAGTTAATGCTATCTCAATCCATAGTTTTAAGGACAGGTATGATAAGTATCACTAAGTATAAAATGGAACCGATCAGGAGACGGGAAGATACGAGCTTTGGGCTCTTTCCCGTAAACACAATTAGGTAATCACAATTAGGTAATCACACACACACCTTAAAATACAACTCACCTTCTAATAGTTGGCTCATCAGGATAAGGTTTCGGGGTGTCATACTGCGTGAAGGTAACAAAACCTTCTTTTTCGTATTCTCGAAGAACAGCATCAACTCTTGGGTGAACGTCTTGAGTATGTAGGAAAACCTTAGAGAAGCCAAGAGCCCTGAGTAGTTCCAGCCATTCAACAAGACGAACCGAATGGTCATCTAGGAAGAAGGACATCAAACTACCACATACTGCCACGTCCAGGGTGGAGTTGCTGAAAATACATTCATGATAATGAATACATGAACAGACCTACTGCTATTCAGTCTAGAATACAAACGGAAGTTTTACAGAATGTGGATTATGCGAAGTTTGCACAATCATGGACTTGCTGAATGGGTATTTTTTCCAGTAGACTATCACAATGGTTCCCTAAGCTACTAGACATTATTATTATTATTATTATTATTATTATTATTATTATTATTATTATTATTATTATTATTATTATTATTATTATTATTATTATTATTATTATTATTATTATTATTATTTACAGTGCAAGCAGCAGTGATCCAATACTTGCTGAAAACCGCTTCCATCGCTTGAGACTTTCATACATATATAAATATTATGAATATAGAGAAAGAGATTTAAAAAACTTGGAGGAAAGAGAGTTACAAAAAACTTAAAGAACGGTCCGTAAAACAGCGAGAAGGGAAAGGATGTGCCGATGCAAAGGCGACACTTCTATCAGTCATCTAACGTGATCTACTGATCCCTTTAGAATATTGGTGATAGAGAACTGTTACATTAGAAATGCCAAAACAAGCATGTCGGTAAAACCGACAGATATTTCCAGGAAATAAAAGTACTATAGGGCATAAATGCTGTGCAAATGTTATGTGAGGAATGTATATACAGTACACTGAAATTGTAAAAGATAGGCCATATTGTGACTATGTAAGTGGCAAATGTATGAGTATACAGTAAAAAGTTGCATACTAAATTATATTAATCGCCCAGAACTGGAGTCTGATGGCATCCCCAAAATTAATAACAAAGAGCTTGTTAAAATGAGTATGCCAAAGTTTCTTTTCAAGAAGAATATTTCTATAAAACATCCTGAAATGTTATATGAGCCATAATAATTTACGCCAAGATGGTAAATCCATAAATCAGGGAAAAGCAACATTAAAAGAACATTTTTAAAAAAGCATAAGAGAACTGCAGGTGTTGAAGGCCCCTATAACCGACTAGAGTCTAGCATTAAAGAACTGCAATGAAAATTCAAAAATTCAATACAACTAGCCACTGGAGAAGTAAGCTACCTCAGCAAGGTACTGGTCCAAAGCCCTGAGATGTCAAGAGGGTTTCTGCAATGAAGCTTTGTTGTCAGGATGGTCATCTGGCTAAAGAGATTTGAGCCAAAATCTAACACCGGTATTATGTGTCAAGCCCAAAGCGAAAAAAAAATAATGAAGGTTCGTGCCAGGATTGGTTGGTTCCAGGAAGGGTTTCTGGCCAGAATACTTGCTGCCTTCAAGAGGCTAGTCACAATAAGCGACTACATTTAAACATAGAAAAAGTTACATATCAAGAGGATGATAACTGATTTACTGAATATACACTGCATTTGCCTACCTCCCATTATTAGCAGAAGGTGTTCCATTCCCAAATGCCATGGACGAAGTTCTATCAAAGTCACCTACAACCTGCGTAACATATAAGAAAATTCATATATCACAATCAAATAAAATAGAGATACTGTTAAAGGGACATCAGGTGGATTTAAAAATAAGTTTAAAGAAGCTGATACCCAAATATAAAGCATCACACTGAAGATAGTATGCAAAGTTATTTTTTTGTAATTTGTCACTATTAATCTCCAATCACATTGGGTTGGATACAGACAGGCTGGAGCTGGAAAATTAGGGCTGGATGCCCCTCCCGATGCCCTGCGGTGAGCTAAAACATGGGGTTCATCACTTTCCGAGTAAAGCGCTCTAACCATGGGTCTACTATGGTCTCCAAGGCCGGAACACAAATTAATGATTCTAATTCAGTAATGGTTTTAATCCTTTTTAAGCCACAAAGAAAAGCACTATGGAATATTTCATTCCCGAGGCCCAGTAAAAACATCAATATACACGCAGCGACAACACCCAAAATATGCTCTGTCACTGCGGTTGCGCAGTGGTTAGACACTGGACTCAGGAAGTGATTGACAAACGATCAAGCCCACCGAGGGGAGGGAGGTTGAACATCCAGCCTTAAATCCCTAGTTCCAACCTACCTGTGTCCATCCCTATAATGAATATTAATAATAACACACAAAACGACAAATAGGCTATACAAACTCTATGAAACCTCACGTGGCATAATTATTCGTCAAGTTCGTATGTCTACCCTTTAATGCGTCACTTTTAATCCTCATTCACACGTTAGAGCTGGGGACTTAAAGCTAGACTCTCATCTTAACTCCCCAAGGTAGGCTCGAACACAGGTTTGTCGATTCCCAATATGAGCGCTCTAATCACTGAGCTACTGCGGTTTCCCAATAATTGTTGCTAAAGAACAGCCTTAAAAAAGAAAAACTTTTATATTCTGTTTATATACGAGTTAATTCGTATATAAGCAATTTTCCTTCTAAGTAAAATTCGATTTTTTTAACACCAGTAGAATATGAAAAAATCAACCATAGATAGCTCTCTGACATTTTTTGCGTTCTTGTACATTTCATCTTCTTAACTACAGATAATGAATACAATACTAGAGGCATATAATGCATACCTCCAAGACATCTATAAATGTATATATTGGCTGTAGTCAGCTTGGTAAATGGGATGGCTGAGTCAAATCAAACATTCACCAAGAGATAATATACCTCAATAATTTCTTTTGGCTCCTTGGGGGGTAAAGAGGCTGCCACAATGAGCTAAGAGGAGTAAGTGAGGTATAATAGCTTCTATTGACAACTTTGGGTTTTTTGTATAACTACTTCAATATGTGAAAATGAAAACATCACTCACAGCAAAATCCTCCAAGATATTCTTGCATTTGTGCAAAGATTCTCTTCATAACTCCTAAAAACACATGACATTTACCTGCAAGACATTCTCTGTGGCTGTGCAAGGTTTTCGAACCACAGACACTGCCAGAGGTTTCAAATGAGCATGTTCAGGGGGGATGTCACAGGTCAAGAGAAATGGTAACTGTGTTGACTCGACATTTTCATCCCAATATAAGTATTCTGGAAATAAAAAATTATATTTTAAGTATTTTTCATGATTTTGTAAAGATATAATTATCACAGGGTAAATATTTTATCGCTGCTATTTGCAAAGAAATTTGATAAAAAGATTAATCAAAAGAAAGAAAAGAAATGGAAAGGCATGTGTGTAAGCTTTGATTCCCCAATTTCAGCCTTTCTGTGTACACCCAAATAATGGGGAATAATGGTAAAATATAATACGGCAAATGACACCAATCACGGAATCGTGTGGTGGGCATGGCATCATGACATATTTACTGTACGAATGGTGCTGAATGGGCAATTTTGCACTTGTCATTTGAAACATTGTTACACCGATATATGTTCCAGTTTTAAGTCACGGATTCCTTTTTATACAAGGGCTAGGACGGTTGCCTTCTTGTGAAGAGCTCGTTTTGGCAGGTGTAATCGTTACCCTGAGTGCATGCCCTTGCTAACCTCAGACCGTGACAGGGCGCGAACCCTCGACCTGACGCCTCAAAGTCGCGGACGCTACCGCTTGAACCATGGTGAATACTTTTGTTACACTGGTATGTATTGGACTAATTTGATGCTGGTTACGAATAGCGTTAAAATCATCAGTTAAAAAAAATCAGTAATTACTACTGAAAATCAGTACTTAAAAATAAAAAAAATAAGTTTATTTTTCCCTTTTCAATGTTCACTTTCACGTAAAACAAATACAACGCTATTTTTATTAGGTGACACTATGCCAATCACAGTCCACACATTTCATGGTGCACTCGCCATACTTATTGACGCCAAAGCGGGACCTCGTTTGCCTCTCTTTTTTAGCCACAAGCGACTGAAGAAGATAAGATATCCTTAAACCATATCATGTAGTAGGTTGGCCCATGGCACCAACCGCCCGTTGCGGTACTACAGCTGAAGGGTCTTGTGGACTTAAATAAGATTGTCCTGGACAGTTCTGTGTTAAAATTTCCTTCATTTACGGTTCTCTTTCTATGCCTACATCAACACCGAATATGCTTGGATATTCGTTACACATGTCTTTTTATCGCTTCACATCTGACAAGTCGCAACACTCCCCATCTCTGTTTCTTTTTTTTTTCTTCGTGCCCAGGCTTGATGAAGGTAAATTTATTTATTTATTAATTTTGGCCTGTCCTGGTGTTACAATCATAAAAAAATATGTAACAGAACTTGAGGTCTCTTTGGATGAGCGATACACTATTTAGCTGGTTTAATATAAAATTGTTTTAATCATAAATTTGCCTCAACTCTCAAAATATACATATTCTGTTGGTAAAAAATTTCATATAATTTTTTCTGATTCTCATGAATTATTCTCTCTTCCTCTCTTAATCTGTATTTTCTTCTCTTGCTATGACGATCCCCTACATGTAGTAAAAGTCGACCAAATGGTCAAAGTGAGGAGACTGTATTCATATTCCTCCTGCAAAGAGTCAACGTTTTCATCTGACTCGACCATCCCCCATATAAGGGTAATTATGATATATATATATATATATATATATATATATATATATATATATATATATATATATATATATATATATATATATATATATATATATATATATATATATATATATATATATATATATATATATATATGCAGAAGATAAGTATCATAACACTTTCACTAGTATTTTCTGAAATCTTCAAGCACTGATCTTCATAATATGATAAAAATAAAAAAAAGGGAACACTGAAAGAACTCGTATTCAAGAACACCATATCAGATGAACTCACCAATCTTCATATCTGCCACCACCGTTGGCTTTCCGCTATTAAACCATATATAGCAGTATGGCACCTCGGAGTTGCTCTTATTCATAGAATGTGCCAATATCCGAACACATGGTCTCCCACCTGTAACATATATAAAAATTTAAATGATCATGCATGGAGACTGCCGTAGCGTTATGGTAAAATGCTAGAGTCGGAAGATGACAGATCCAAGTTCGAGCCCACAGCGGGGCGATAGGAAGGGCATCCAGCCTCCATCCGTCTGTGTCCACCCCCAAATGGAGACTAATAATAACACATAAAACGAGGCTAATTATCAAGGGTAGATTGCTCGAGTAGTGTAGTGAAAAGTCTGACACACGCGGACTGGATCCCTCCGCAGGGCGCTAAAAATGGCTTCTAGCCTTAATCCTCTAGCCCCCACCCGTCTGTGTCCACCCCCTATTCGAATGGGAATTTACAGTGACACAAAAAACGGCAAAAAATAATAAGTCTCGGGTTGATGGGCCATAGTCTTTAAAAAAAAAAAAAATAAATTATATATATATATATATATATATATATATATATATATATATATATATATATATATATATATATATTATTTATTATATTTTTTTTTTTTTAACAGTCACCGTGTCTCCCCTCATTCTTCTAGCTTCGAGTGATGGTGAGTCTACTTCCCTCAGCGTCTCCTCATAACTGAGATTGCGTATTTATGGCACCAATTCGTGGCATGTTATTGAACGTTTTCCAGCTTTTTCAAGTGTGAATGTCAAAAGGGGGCTGCATATTCAAGCTTTGGCCTCACATAAGTTACGTAAATATTTCTGAACATTTCCTTGTCCATGTGTCTGAATGCTATCCTACTTTTGTTAAGAAAGCATATACTGCCCTTACTATTCCATTTATATGAATTTCTGGAGACAATTCTGCCAATATGTTTACTCCTAAATCTCTCTCATTCTCCGTCTCTTGAAGTTCTGCTTCTGCTAATGAGTATCCAAGCTTGGGCCTTCTCGCACTTGTACCCATTCTCATTACCTTACAATTTGAAGTACTGAATTTCATTAGCCAATTTTCTGACGACTCATGCAGACTAATTAAGTCTTCCTGAAGTTCTCCACCATTGTTCTCGTCTCTTACTGTCTTCACAATCTTTGCATTATCTGCATATTCAAAAATGAAATTACAGAATATGGTAGGTCATTTACAAGGAACAAAAGTGGCCCTAAAATTGAACCCTGTGGAACACACTACTAACCCTACTCCATTCAGACACTGTTTGTCTTACTTTAACTCTCTGTTCCCTTCCTTCTAAATATGTGTGTGTGATTCATAAATTTGCTTACTTAATATGAAAAAAAAAAATATATGAGATATGATTTAAGCCAAGTTAACATTAAGGTTTAAATTGTTAAGTTTCATATAACTGTGTAAGATCTTCACCTCCCGTCCGGCGGCAGATGGTATGATAAAGATATTAAAGTCATATTAAATGACACACAAGTCTGTCTCACAATAGAGTAAACTTTCAAGGTGGTACTATGAAAGTACAAAATCTTTAAAAACGAAAAGCAAACACAGAACAGAAAACTGGCTTTGCCAAGCACGACTTCCTGCTAAGGCTCGATAGTTAGTGAAATTTTTTGTGAATTTATCGCTTAGGCTTCCCTCTCCTCCTGCGAACTCCACCTCGTATTATTGTCCTCACTTCATACCACATACAATTGTCCTCAGGTCAAGCTATATATTACCGACAGATCGAGTGGTTAGCATACTCGACATAGAAGCTGGCAGACCCGCGATCGAGCCCACCGTGAGGCGCTAGGCAAGGCTTCCAACCTTAATTCATAAGCCACACTCATGAAACTCAAAGATCAACTGTCGGATAGATTCCATTTAAAGGCTGAAAAACCTAATTGGAAGTGTAATGTTTATTCAATTTTGTTTCTCATGGGAGAAAGATATAAAAGTGTGAAGAGAAACAGAGAAATTCATATATATCCCTAATATAAGGAGTGGAGAGGGTGAAACAAGCTACGGTTATCGTGCTTCACGGCCCTAGGGATACCTCAAACAATGCGGTGGAAGTGGGTCTGTTGTGACCCTTTTTCCTCAAGGAGCTAGGATAGGTGAAAAGGGTCAACTGGCTTCGTGTAAATGTGCGGTTTGATTCGGCCATTCCCCTTACAAGGAGGATTGCTGCTATTGTATATGTATTCATGTCTATGTATATGTAAATTAAGTATTCATCATGTATAAATGCATAAACCCTTACCTGTCAATGGACGATTGTCAAGAAAAGCGGAGTAGAGCAGATATTGAGTGTCTTGCATTCGCACCACTTGCCAATACAAATTGGACCAAAACAGCCTGAAATAAAGAAGGACTCATTAGGGCTATAGGCCGATTTCATGACGTCTCCAATTGCGTATTTTTTAAATAAAAATAATAATAATAATAATAATAATAATAATAATAATAATAATAATAATAATTTAAATAATAATAATAATAATAATAATAATAATAGTAATAATAATAATAAGCGCTATTACTAGGGAATTAATTCCATATACATACATATACATACATATATATATATATATATATATATATATATATATATATATATATATATATGTACATATATATATATATATATATATATATATATATATATATATATATATATATATATATATATATATATATATATATATATATATATATATATATATATATATGGTAGGAAAAGCCCATTAAATTAAAACAACGAAAATATATATATATATATATATATATATATATATATATATATATATATATATATATATATATATATATATATATTAGTAGGCCTCTGGCGCGGCTTTAATTAGCTCGTAAGCCTACTTAACCAACGAGTGTGAATGGAGAGCTGGTAGACCTCTGGCATGGCTTTACTTAGCCTATAAGTCTCAGGCTCATGAATGGTAGAAACTTGGAGATTTGGAATCACCTTGAAAATATTGGGGATTGGGAAGTACCAAGGGTTTATTTGCTAATGTAGTCGCCGTGGCTCAAGCGGTAGCGTCCGCGACTCTGAGGCGTCAGGTCGAGGGTTGGCGCCCAGTCACGGTCTGAGGTTAGCAAGGGCATGCACTCAGGGTAACGATTACATCTGCCAAAACAAGTCCTTCGCAAGAAGGCAACCGTCCTAGCCCTTGGTAGAAAAGGGAGTCCGTGACGTAAAACCGGAACAACAACTATATATATATATATATATATATATATATATATATATATATATATATATATATATATATATATATATATATGTATATATATATATATATCAGATAAGCACATTACATATGCGAAAACATGAATCATTTTTTTTTACCCCGACCGGGACTCGAACCTAGGACTTATGATTACTAAGTCAAGGCGCTACCACTACACCACAGAAGGTTAAAAGAAATCCAACCTTATAGCTTATATCTGCTATACTTAGGAATGAACGCATTCTAACTGAATGCCACTATGTTCATATTACAGATTCCCCAACCTCACTCGTGGCTTCATTTTAGCATATAATTCAATTCCCAATCTCATTCGGGCCATGAAATAACCAGATAAGCACTTTACATATGTGAAAACATGATTTTTTTTTTTAACCCCGGTCGGGGTAAAAAAAAAAATCATGTTTTCACATATGTAATGTGCTTATCTAGTTATTTCATGGCCCGAATGAGATTGGGAATTGAATTAAATGCTAAAATGAAGCCACGAGTGAGGTTGGTGAATCTGTAATATGAACATAATGGCATTCAGTTAGAATGCGTTCATTCCTAAGTATAGCATATATAAGCTATAAGGTTGGATTCCTTTTAACCTTCTGTGGTGTAGTGGTAGCGCCTTGACTTAGTAATCATAAGTCCTAGGTTCGAGTCCCGGTCGGGGTAAAAAAAGGATTCATATATATATATATATATATATATATATATATATATATATATATATATATATATATATATATATATATATATATATATATATATATATATTATATATATATATATATATATATATATATATATATATTTATATATATATATATATATATATATATATATATATATATATATATATATATATATATATATATATATATATATATATATATATATATATATATATATATATATATATATATATATATATATATATTATATATATATATATATATATATATATATATATATATATATATATATATATATATATATATATATATATATATATATATATATATATATATATATACAAAGAGATATACAGAGCAATATAAACTTGTACTTTTCAAATAGCGGCATCAGGTGACATCGACTCTTAAGTATATGCGGTACGAGAGATACTGGATAATTCGGAAGGTGATTTGAGAGGTGATCATGAATGGAGATATTGAGGCAATCGATGTGACCTTCCATGTCATTCACATATAAATCCCTTCGACCTTTAATGAATTTTTTTTTGCATTGACACTCTGAGGGGGATGATCTCGTCTCAGTCTCCAGTACAGCGTGTCGAGGCGCTTCCATTAGCAAGTGGATACGTTGCTTACGAACGCTCGCTAGGCGCGAGTGTTCGCTGTGAATTCTAATGATGATTGCCGTCATGGCCAGGACAGCGATGAGACAAACGATAACGATATAACGATTTCTGAAATTATAAAGACTTTTTAGTGTAAAATAAATACAGGGATGTGATTATCTTGCCCTATATGGAGGAGATAAAATTTTATATTTCTCTCTCTCTCTCTCTCTCTCTCTCTCTCTCTCTCTCTCTCTCTCTCTCTCTCTCTCTCTCTCTCTCTCTCTCTCTCTCTCTCTCTCTCTCTCTCTCTCTCTCTCTCTCTCTCTCTCTGTCTGTCTGTATATATATATATATATATATATATATATATATATATATATATATATATATATTATATATATATATATATATATATATACACACACACACACACACACGTGTTCAAAGCAGTTCTAAAAATAATGCCCAAAAGTACCACATATGTATAGCTTTGAGACTCAGTCCCTCTTCTTTACACTATATAATCTATAATAAGGTATGGAAGTGCATATTTTCCTCAAAATGAAGTAAAGAAATTATATCCTTTATTCATTAGTGTATTTAAAACTTATTGTGCTGAAACAAAATGACACTGACAAATACACAAAATTGTTTAAATTTAAGAACTGAGTTCTTCTTCAGCTATTTCTATTTGAAGGTTCACTTTTTGAGACTTTTATCCAGAAAAATAATTAAGCGATGCATTGTTCAGTCTTTTATCGAAAAATTATACACTGATGTAATACTCCTTTCATGCTAATTCATATTGTAAAACAAAAATACGCAAAAGAAAAAAAACTCATACATATATAGAAACATAAACATTGGAATTCAGTAAATAATTAAAAAGAAGTCAGGCATGTGTGAGACACACACTCAATAGAAACAGTAATAAAGGAGGAGAATTATGAAAAGACCTAAAAAAAATATATATATAATATAAATATAAAAACATATAACACTTACAAAAATATATAACACATACTTACTCAATTTTAAAAACCATGATGAAGTTTTCATCAATATTTCACTGAAATTAAGGGAAATATAGTGAAATTTAACTTGAAAATATGAATATTGATATTTAGTGTAGACAAAGAATTATGATGTCTATTGAATATTTCAAGTGTTGTGGCTTAAATGACTTATACTGTATACAATAATCAGGTTGAAATGGCATACCATGTATACATGAATACTATATGATATATGCCACGTACATACACAGAGACATACACACGTTTATTCCTAAGAAATAGCTCGCATACCAGCTAGAACATAAATGCAGAGCTTTGTTTCACTCAGAGCTAACACATCCATCCTTCTTCTAAAGAAACATGCTACGATTCTCCTCCTCATTCACTCACTAGGTCTAGAACTACGAATTTCAGAGAGCCAGTTAGAAGGATTACAATAATAAATTGGTAAGGAATTAATTGATTAGCGAATCAGCTAAGTGTTCTGGATAAGGCAAAAGTCTAGATATAAATTGACAAGTGCTTTGAATAAGTGGTCGGAAGCAAGAAGCCACTTGGAACGGGTAGTTCTTCACCACTTATAATATTCAATATTGTTTACATTAAGTATTTAATTATCTAATTACATTATTTATTTGTAGTTATGAATATCTTTATTAATTCATTTCTTATAATAATAAGATAATTTATTACTTATTTACGGAAAGGGAATAGCAACTGGTTGTCATTTTACAAATTTTTTCCACATTAATTTTATATATATATAAGTATGTTTAATTATGTTATATTTTTTTTATGGTTACTTATAAAATTCACTATTAATTGATTCAATTACTACTTTGTTAATGATGTTTTCAATAATAGTTTTGTCGTTATTCCTTATTAACATATAATGATGAATTAAGATATAAAAATAGGGTACATACATACATATACATAAGCCTCATTCCCCCTTGTAAGGGAGTGGCCGAGCCTAGAAACGCGCATTCACCACGATCCACATACACACCTCAACCACTCTTTTCAGCTCCTTGGGGATAGAGGGTTGCCACGTCTCCCCCCCTTCCACCTTGCTTGGGTCACCCACAAGGTAGGTGGACAAGGGTATTCTACAATGAGACCCGACAGCCGCAGCTGGTTTACCTCACCGCTTCATCAAATGGCAACTTCCGTCCACCACAGTTCACTGAGCTAGCAGGTGCGAGCAATCCCTTTGGGCTGCGTCATATATGCACAATCTTCCTCCACTCATTCCTATCTCTTACACGCACTCTTCCCTGTTCCACTGACATTCCACGTGCATTCAGTGCTCTTTTCACACCATCAATCCATCTCATTCTAGGTCTCCCTCTTAACCAAACTCCAGTCACTTCTGCACTCCACACTCTCTTCACTAATCGTTCATTACTCATCCTTTCCATGTGTCCAAACCATCTCAACACTTTCTGATCTAACCTACCCGACAGCTTCATTCCAATAACAGTTCTCTGCCTGACATCCTCATTTCTTACTCTATCTATTCTAGATACAAGAATCATACCTCTCAAATACCTCATCTCCATTACATTCAACTTGTTTCTTTCATCCTCTCTTGCATTCCAGGTAATAAATAATAATAGACCCCACATGACGTACTCCTTTATACAATTGAGGTAAAGTGATCCATTAACCTTACTCTCATCATCATCATCATCATAATGATGGTGAATATGATGATAGTGATGATCACGTAAACAATATAATAATAATAATAATAATAATAATAATAATAATAATAATAATAATAATAATAATAATAATAATAATAATAATAATAATAATAATAATAATAATAATAATAATAATAATAATAATAATAATCGATATTCTCAGCACTACCTAGAGAATGATATTTCTTCACACTACACAAAAACAAACTGGTAAATTAGTGAACAGTACAAAAGACACCGGGAAGAGACGTACACACACATGTTCTCTCTCTCTAAAATGTCACACACACACACACACACACACGCTACGTTGTCAGTTAGGGACTTACAAAGTTAACAAGTGTTCGAAGTTAGCTTCAGATGACCATAACCGGTTCAAGCCAAGGCTCACTCAAGTATATATATATATATATATATATATATATATATATATATATATATATATATATATA
>JAXCGZ010023567.1:30000-34424 GCA_037179515.1 Halocaridina rubra
AGGTCTTGTGGTAAGACTGCGCGGGCGGATAACTACGAATTGTTCTCTGTGTATGGAAGCATGTGGGCTAACGAGGGGTGGTATATGCGGGTAAATATGGGTGTGTGTGGGTGGTTAAATGAGAATTGTCTTTGAAGAGCAGTTGGGGGAAGAACCCCTCAGAACCTTTGTGAAGTCAGAGACTCCAACCTTGTAGGGAAAAAACTAAGGGGTAATGGGATGAACTTCTTACGTCGTCTTGTCATGCAATTAAGAACCTTTTTAACTAATGATTAAGGGTTAATTTTCTTTGAAATGTGGGTCTTCATATAGACAGTATCGTTCTTTGTTCTTTGTTTGCGTTAATGACTCTATCCGATGGAATTTATGAATCTAACACTTCTCCCATATTAATTAATTATCCACGTACAAACAATAGACTCTGTGACCGTATCTTATTATCTCATGTTTACCATGATATGTGACTTGGCAAATATATAGACACTTAAGTATGAACAACATCAGACATGGATATTCTCGATGCTTTTAACTCTTTCCATGAAGTGTTTAGTCTACAGATTGTATTTCTCCAGCAGATGTGAAAACGACGCAATTTCTCTGAAATACAAAACGTGCCTTGGCTCTAACTCTCCATAAACAATAATTTGAAATATTACCAATATTTAACTTTAGGCTTTAATTAACTCTTAGTAAAAATAAGTATTACAAGACTTCGGATTACAGAACAGTGAAATGTTAAAGACGTTGTATTATTGTATTCAGGAAGACCTAGCAAATAAGGAGCATCTTCAGGCTTCGAGCTGAGTGTCTCTTCTGCTCTCAGGCCATCCAGTATCCCCAGTCTTTCTTTTCTCTTCTCAGGAAACCTGAAGATCATCTCACCAATCACATAATATGGTTCGTTGACTTCAAGCCTATTTAGATATAAGCATTCATGAGTATCACTCAAAGGTTCACGGCCTGCTCGTTCCAGACTCAAATTGAAACTTTAAAGGTTGCCATTTAGCATACTCAAAGTTGAGAAGAATCAGAGCACCTCTTTCTAGTGACTGAGTCATTACATCCTATTATTTTACAAATATTGTTTTCAATACTTCTCGTTTTATAATGAAATGCTTCGATGTAATAGAGAAAACATTATTAAGAGTGTGAAAGGCATTCGAATGTTTTCGGTATTTCTTTTGACCACTCCAAAAAACAGTCCCAAGGAACATACTCTATCAGTTCAGGTCGTAGAATGTATTTCGGAGTAATTCAGTAAATTTTAATGAATTACAATATGCAGATTACTTTACACACACAAAATATTCTAAAATATTCTCTCCATTGCCTGAGTCCACGTGACTGGAGTGGGGGCTTAGGTCCCTGCTACCTGGTAGGTAAACAGTCGCGTTCTAATGCTATTTCTGTTTCTTGCCTTTCCCTTTTGAGACCGCTATCCCTCAGCTTTTCTTTAGACCGATTTAACAATGTGCATCTAAACAAAAAAATAATGTACTATTCACCTAATGTCTGATCTATTTACAGGAACGCTTCTTCGTTGTTGCTCTTATGGCTGTGCTGATGTCCGAGGCATTTGTGATTGAACAACCATCTTCGTACAAAACCATTGCACAAGGAATAATGGACGCAACTGATGATGCCAATCCCCTAACTGTAGATTTCTTTAATAGGCCTCTTGAACGCGTGGAAAAAGCCTTGAATATAATGAGACTGATGTTACAGGAGGAGGGCATTTCAAATACTAAACATACAGTAGAAGATGTCTTCAGACACCCTCGTGCTTCTGTGAACCAAACTTCACAATTTTTCAATGGAACTGCACTGGATTTTTTGAAAAATTTGACTTTAAATGGCAGAATTGATGCAATTCGAGTGATTGGTAGGGCTAGGAATAAAAGAGAAACAACTGATGAAGAGTCACAAGAAGAAAACGAATATACAGATAATGATTCATTTGAATCATCTGCAGTTGCCGAAGAGAATGACTCAATTGAAAAGATCGACTCAGAGAATCTAGCTGAAACCTCAAAAGAAAGTGATATGTCTGATGAAAGTGAAAACAAATCATCTAATTCTGGGAGTACACATGAAGGTGTATCTAGAGCAGAGGATATAAATCCAGGTAAGGTAATTGAATTGTCATATGCTGAAGATGACAGCAGAGACATTGATTCCGATGATCAATCCAAGTCAATCACTGTCATTTCTGTTGAGAACAGCAGTGAGATCAAAGGCAGTAAGGATCTAAGAGAGGAATTTGCAGAAGAGAAATTATCAAAAACGAGTAAAGAATCAGATATTAAAGAGTCAGAAGAAGAGCACCGGTCCTCTGCAAGTACTAAATATAGATCAACTAGAAAACCCAGATCCACAGATGACATAGATGCAGAAGTGAAACATGCCGAGGAAAATGATCAAGACTTTACATACAGCGATGAAATGACAGAGACCAAATTGCAAAGGAGAGCAATCACGAGAGAAATTGATCCCTCTGAGTACGATGCACCACCTATTAGTGAAAAGGATCTTATGACTTCTGAAGAATTAGTTCAAGATGAAACAGAAGAAGGTTCCAACGATTTTTCAGAATATGAAAATTCATATGAGGTAAATACAGATTATACTGAAGATAAAGACAAAGCGGAAGAAGGATCAGGCCAACCAGACGAAGATCAAGAAGAGGAAACTGTGTATGATCAAAGTTTAGATACTGAAATTCCCATCGCAGATTATACTGAGGAATATAACAGTGAAATATCTGTCGAAGAGGAGTCAGACAGTGAAATACCTGTCGAAGTGGAGTCAGACAGTGAAATACCTGTCGAAGATGAGTTAGACAGTGAAATATCTGTCGAGGAAGAATCAGATACATTAAGTACCTCAACAGAACCGAATGATGACGACGAAATAGTAAAAATTATGCCCCATGCAAATAACAATGATTCTCTCAGCTTTACAGAAGAGGAAATTCGTGGCTTACCACCTGGTGGTAATCCCCCTGAAAAAATTATGCCACGCACAGGATCTCTGCCGAAATTTCCAGAGCATCGAGAATTTCCTACACTAAATTTTTATAAAGGTGTAGGTGAATACGTTGCTCATGACGTTGAGAAATTGAATGATTTAGGGGAGTATGTGCCAGCAGAAGTTGAGAATAGAGCTATAAAGCAGTATGGAGAGCCTGTGAGCAGCGAAGATCCAAGTAAACAAGGAAGGCGTTATAGAGGTGGAGCACCATCCATTATCTATAAATCTCAAAATAGCGTATACGTTAAAAACGAAGACTTAGGTCTGAGAAAACACCCAAAGCACATTGTATTAGACATTTCAACGGGAGGACCCAAAAATGTAGAAAATTGGCTTTCAAAATTGGATCCACTTGGAGAAGGTGGAAATATCTTATCACTAGACCCATCAGATTCTTCAGCTTTAACAATAATAATGGATACTCCAAACTCATCTAAGGACAAAAAGAAACAGAAGCCATTGGAAATCATAGTATTTGACCCAACAGAAAGCGAGGAAGGAGACAGTGAAGAAAATGCCAGTCATGAATCATTGGAGGATTTTCAAAACTCAGATGAGGAAATGTATGGTTGGGGAGGATATGGTGAGTCCCACAATGGAGACAGTGGATATAACGAAATATATGGTTGGGGAGGATGGGGCGAGTCACAGAGTGAGAGTTCAAACCACCATAACACTGCCTGGGGTGGATATGGTTGGGAGGGAAGACCTGTGTATCCCCCACATGGAAACAGTATAAATTCGAATGAGAACTCAGGCGAGGATAATCATCACGGCAACAACGGTGACACTGACGCGCTCAGGAGATGCTTTCTCTTCTCAACCGACGACTGCCAAAAAATATTTCCCGATTATGTCATTGCAACCGTCTTGTCTACATCAAAAGTATTTAATATAATAGTAAAGGAAAAAGGAGCTGTCGTTACTAACAAACCAATAATACCTAACACAAAAAGCTTCTCAATGACATCCACAAGCTCTAAAGATTACATTAAAATATGTACATATTTGTTAGAGAACGAGCTAGTAGATCTGATCAACTCACTCGTGTTTTGCCCTCTGCACAGGCCAGATTACAAGAGAATAAGAGATAGATTTGATTATTTGGTTAGACATGGCTTTCAAGGAGACACAGGCCAATCCGGATCTCACCATGACAAAGGAAACATAAGGAAAAAACATATAGACTCGGATAACATTGGGGAACTAGAGTATGGAAGCAATGATTTACATGAGCAGGGTCAAAATAGTCTAAGAAGAGGAGATATATATGGAAGTATATACAGATGGAATGATACACATATTAATAAAGAATACTACCTCATTCATAAAGGGAAAGATTGCAATTGTAAAAACTCTAAACTAAGATCGAGCAGACCAATATTACAAAAAAT
>JAXCGZ010023568.1:0-34391 GCA_037179515.1 Halocaridina rubra
ATAGACATAACTTTTTTCAATTTTCACAAAAAAGAATTTGAAACAACAGCAAAATATATGAAATAATAATAATATACTTTGAAGATGTTTCTTATTTGTTCTTGTTCTTCTTAAAACACTCTTCGGTTGTGTCATGAAATGATATGCGCAATTAGGCAGATGCAATTTTACACACAGCACAGGATAAGTCAAAGCCTGGGAAAGAATACTGTATTGATAAGAGTAAAAGCAGAAATAGTGAAAATTCATATGAGAGAAAATGTCAAAGATGTGTAAGAATGAGAGACAATATGAAAATGTGACATAAAGGTCATGTAACTGATTCCAAAATTATCCACTTAATTAGATATGATGATGCTACTTGCAATAGCTTTGCACTGCATGTGAGTGTTAGATTGCAAGAGAATGTAATATCACACTAGTAGTATATACCCAGAAACTTCTCCAGTCATCAAAACTTTCATCCTCTGCAGTCAGGGACGGCCGCAGAGAATTAATCGTCTCCGCGTCACAATATTCCTCTGGTCCTCCTCGGCCAGACCGCACATCCTCAAGTCCTCCCTCACCACATCCTTAAACCCTCTCCTTTCTGGCCCACCTCTCTCCTACCAGCTCCAATCACCATTTTTCTCTCAAAAGACCTATCATCTCCAACAGAAAGAGGAATGATAATGAATGCAGTGAGGAGGGTGACAGAGTATCAATACTCTTACAGTGATGATCCAGTTTTAGGTCACAGATTCCCATTTCTATTAAGAGCTAGGATGGCACCTTCTTTCAAAGGACTTTGGTTTGGCAGATGTGATTATTACCCTGAGTGATGCCCTTTCTACCCTTAGACTGTGGTGGGTTTTGAACCGACAACCAAACAAATCAAAGTCACCTGTGCTACCAACCTGGCCACGGTGGATGGCATAGAGGAAAATAAAACTTCCACAATGGAGACACCCATGAGGCATTATCATAATAAAGAGCCAGTGGTCTTCACATTAATACAACAAAGAGTAAACAAAGGAATCCTTCCTCTATGTACTGAGGAATATCAACAAGAGAATTGTATACTATAGTGGTACCATGCCCAATTTGGGACTTCAAACAATCTCCTGGCGATAAAATGAAATGAGGAACACCTTTGTTTACATTTTGAGGAACATTTACTAATGTTTTTTATGCCAGAAAATTACATACATACATATGCAAAGGCCATAGTCTTCCTATTAAGGGGGTTGGCCCAGTCAATGTACACAAATAACTTATTTTCCAATATGACGCCATATACAGCTGAAACAGCAGGGGGGCTCACAACTAAATAGACAGGAATAATCTGCAGGACTTCATCGCACCCTATCCATACTCACACCTCCCAACAGCCGATGTCTGGCAAGAAAGAAAAAATTCAAGGAGGATAATACTGCTTGGACTCTGTTCCCCTTACACTAGTCCTGCTCTAAAACTATGTAAACAGCAGTCAAGATGTGCATAATTCTTTGCATCTAGTCAATATCTGTTATATATAGCATAATCTAGTATTAATTGGAACTGCACTTTCTATAGTCACAAAAGTCCTCCATAAAGAAATATATTAATTATTTCATACTAAAAAGAATTCTCAGGAATGGAAAAAAAAATTTCCCTTACATATCGACTTAGTATTAAGTCAAAATGATATAAAAGAATAACACACTTGAATAAATTAAATTTTTCCCAGAGGGAATGTAAATTTCATAAATTTCACTTTAAATGACAAAAGCCAGAGATTCGAAATACAGTATTATGACGTTTTAAGAGTAACTCCAGCATCATTGGAATATGAAGAACAATGCAAATTCAAAAGAGATACAGTAAATTACAAATCAAGACAAAAGCATCAATGTATTAGTTATATGAATGCTGTATTAGGCATATTCAGAAGCTAATACGAGACAAATATTTTATAACAAAGCTGCTAACAGAACTAAAACTAATACTATAGAAAACTCGTGCCTACAATTACCTAATTTTTCTTTGTAAAATAATCTGTAATCTTATGCTGAGAGTTCCTTGAGGGAGGCGAGACAGCTACCTCTTGTTCCTGTGACGGTTTAAAGACAGACGTTTCAGAACTCTGTTTGGATTTGGCAACAGAATGTTTATCGTTAGCAGAAGTAACAGAGGCACTTTTGGGAGTTTTTGGTGGTTCTGAATCCATACGATACTTTGGGAAAAGCTCTGGTAACATTGGATTGTGAGTCAGAGGTTCGATTAAGAGAGAAGTCTTGGGAGGGAAAAAGAAAACCTTGAAGTTTTTGTCAAACTTTTGGAGAATATTTCCCAGGTGACTGAAAGGATGATCTAGTAACAGCAAGGCTTTCAGAGGCAATTTCTTCTTTTTCAAAATTTCTAACACTTTTGGAATGAATTCTTCCGAATACCACTGTATGAAGACTTCGTCCGTGACTGTCCCATCCTCAGTTTCAGCATACCACACAGGAAGATTTTTGACGTCTTCAGGAGAAATATCAGAATCTTTTTTACTGACAACGGTTGCCGGCCTTAATTTCTCACCTGAAGAACTTATACACAAGATGACCTCAAATTTCAATCCCAAGCCTATATCAGTTTTAGCGGCATTGAATACAGCATGCTCTGAGTACGCCTTCATAACACCCTCCATCTCCTTTACAAATTTCTTTGCAGCTTCCACATCGAAATCACATTTCTTAGATGAAGTCTGCTCGCTACTGTCTTTCCTTTGTTCGGCTGCAGAATGGACAGCAGCCTCTGATTTATCATCTGTAATTGTTGCTTTCAACGCATCTTCAGCGTCGTTTTCAAATCCGTAGTCCTCCTCTATGTCCATTTCTTCTTCTTTTATAAGTCTATCACACGTACAGAGAGATGAATGTGCAGAGTGTTCCAGCGGTTCTTCAATTTCTTGATTAACATGCTCATCACATGTACATTTGGGTGAAAGTGGCTCTTCCTTGATACTGTGAAAGAAAAATAATGTGTGACATCAGTTACTATCAATAATGACACTTAGCTGTTGTGCTAATTATGCAATCCATAACATTAAAGAATCTTATAAATAATAAAATAGGATAGCTATATTTTAATCAGGAATCATTGTTTAAATGAATGATTTTGTGAATTACATGCACAGTTGACTAATTTAATATATAAGACTCAGCTACACCCTCAGTTGAGGTGCTTATTCTAATTGCTTCATATGTACCCTTTTGCCTCTTTTAATAACTAGATGATCTCTGAAATACAGCATCCAGTGACTCACAAAAGCTTAGGATATATCAATTGGATGTCAACAACGAAACGTGAGTTTGTTTACAAGTTGAAGTCTTGCTTCAGTTTTTTTCGTACATCATGTCATACAATATTTTGTGCTTTGCATTGGCCCTTTATATATATATTTGATTAGAAACATAGTGTTTCTCTAATAACAATAATAATAAAAAAAAAAAGTCATGGAATCAGCCACCCACTGAGATACTCCAGCAGAAGTTGTACTGCTCCACCAGATTTTCTGGGGGGTAGTTTAGGCAGTCTGTGCTTGGCCATATCTGCGATTGCATTCACCATGTAATAGCTATGGGTGTCACATGCCATTATCATCTTCAAACTGTATTTGTTGGTTTATTCTTCTTGTAACATCTGAAAGGGCATTGTCCTCTAAAACTCAACATCTGTTCATCTACAGTGATTTCTGAACCAGGAATATAATTTTAATTGCGAAGGTTAACAAACCATTCCCAGAATTACCTAAATAGGGTCACCTTATCATCTTTCATTCTCTCTCCACTTGTTGTCTATTCATCAACCACGAGGTTCATAGGAGAAAGGGAAATTGCTTTTCCCACATAACATGGTATACAGTAATGGGACCCAATGCTGTATAATCCACATTTCATCCACTGAAGATCAGTTATCTTGTTTTACACAAGCCTGTACAAGCACACCAATGCCTTTATATCCCCTGAGCAGGTGTGCAATAATGGTGCCTTATCGAGGGACCAATATTTTGGTGCAAGACAATCAAATCTCTGCTTGGTGTACCTCACCATGTCTGCCACCATTTGATCATTGATAAAAAGAAAGAAGAAGGCCCTGGTGGAGTTAGTAGTACTAGCTGTGGTTGTCAGGCCTGGTGTGGGTATGTGGGGGACAACTAGGTGTGAGGCAGTACATCTGCAGAGCAGTTTACAAGCACTGAACATAAATTAAAAACAAAATAATAGAACAATAAGCACTTAACCCTTTGTCAATCATAATTTGAATATCTGTTATTTTCTATTTCTGTTTCTTTTATCTATTTATTTGTTGCACTAGCAATATGTAGATATAAAATTTCTGGTATGTATTACATATACTGTATATATAATTTTTTTAAATGGTAACATTAGTTACCATCAGTAATTTTAGAAGGCAATTAGTCTGCCAACCTATACAGTACTTTCACAAGTAGTTAGATGGAAAACTAAAGCTCTGTGTTGCTACTAGGAATATTTTGAAAGAAAGAAATTTTGTCCTATTATTTACATTGCAACCTGCAATACCCATAAATAAAAATATGCAAAATATAAAATACGTCGCAAAAATAAGTAACAAGTCCAAAATTTTTGCATTCCTCTATACCATATATTTACTAATTTTATTCCCATACAAAGACTGTCCTATGGAGACTAAAACCAGTATGAATAATATTTATTTCATACATAACAATTATAATATTAGAGATCACATGACATATTAATCAATGTATATATAACTAGATAAATTTGTGAAAACTTTCAATTTACTGGTTTATTCAAATGCACTTATTATTACAAAATTCTGGTTATATAACATATTGAAGTTCCAGAAAATGATAAATTCGGAAACAATTCTAACTAGGAGCGCAACACAAATGAACACCACAGTGAGATCATTTAGAAAGAGGAGAAGCCTGAATATCGTTCTTTGAACAGACTTCGCATCTGTTCTTATTCTTCGTGAATTCTGGCCAGTGGATCCCAAGATTGCCCAAATGAAGTGAGCTAGCAGTAGAATAGTTTACCTTCCATCGTTCTGCTGGTCCAGGTTGAATTCTTTATGAATAAATCAAAAGCCCAAGTGCAACCTCTCTATAGAATTCAAATAATTCCATTAAGGTCTTAGTTCCTTCTACATACATGATCCAGGCATTGGCGACAGCAATATTCAACAAACAAAAAAATAACCTGTTTGACCACTTCTGGCTTTTACGATCACTGTCATATAACTGACGTAACACATCATGCTTGTCCACACCACCTGTGTGTTAATAGTAGTCACTCGCTATGGAGGGCCAGGTAAGTGTCACTTTAGTGCCATCCTTTGATTCTCTCTGAACAGAGCTTGGAGACGTGCCACGATAGTTGGATATAAAGTGAACAGGTTTTGCATCCATCCACTTATATACAGTAATTCCTCCTGGAGTTGAGTGACAGTCATAATCTCTTCCCTTCAAATCCTTGTCTTCTGCAAGTTGAGGGAAATCTTTTCTGCTGCTTCAGATGGTTCCACAAGCAAGTATTCCAAAGCTATGCAGTTTCCTTCAATAGTTTTGAAGAGAAAAAATTGTCAAAGGTCACTTTTTTTTTTTTTTTTTACATCTGTTACGTAGGTCCTTTTAGGCATTTTTTTTCCAAAACAGTCCTGTTTCATCACAGTTAAAAACTTACTGCGAGATGTAACGATTACTTTCAATAAATTTAGCGAATTCTAGCACATAGGCATCTGCTGCCTTTTGGTCCAAACTAGCCACCTCTCCATGCCTAACAACCCTATGTATTACAGTTTGTCAACGAAATTGTTAAAACCAGCCTTTATTTGCTTAAAATTCGTCAATTTTAGTGTCACTAGCACTCGGAGTGCTCGCTACTATATCGAGGTGTAACTATAGAGTCTTACGCATATTATAGCCTCACTAACACCATTTCTAGCGAGCTCTTTTTAATTTATCCAAACTAACAATAATTTTTCTACCTCTTCTATGATCTGAGACCTATGCTTTATTAAAATAGTAACTCCTTTAGCCACATCAGATGTCTTTAAGACCTCTTTATTCTTTAAAATAGTACACATGGTCGATTTCGCCATGTCATACTGCGTGGCAAGATCAGAGACACGAAAACCATTCTCATGTTTAGCTATTATTTCTTTTTTCGTTTCCATTGTAATATGTTTAGGCCTTTAACATCATTATCACAAACACTTTTCACTTTCTTAGGAGCCCTAATGAGGGCTACCTTAAAGTAAAAAGCAAAAATATCTGGAAATCTACAATGAAAGAACTTCAGTGCAGGCACCAATGCAGAACTGAGAGCAAACATGCCTCAAGGTTCATGGGTCGATGCAAAATTTGTTGGAAAATTATGTTCGTAGGTCGATTTGTTCGTGGTTGGGGGTGTTCGTAGGAGAAGGTTCCACTGTATATGATTTACCTGGAAATGCTAAAGTATTCTTATCCTAAAATATCAAATATATGAATTTAAGATTCGTAATGATAATTTTCATGTGGGTGCCATGACCAGGTTGGTAGTGTTGGCAAATCTGATTCGTTGGGTCGTTGGTTTGAAACCCGTTCATTCAAGGAACAGTCATACTTGCCAAAACCAGACGTAAAACCAATCACATTGAAAATATTTCATGTGATCACTGCTAAATAAATTAAAACCAAGATGGAAGTATCAGTCAAACCTACCATTGTGAATAAGGTGACTGTTTGGGAAACAAATGCTTATAAATAGTTTATTTTTTGTGACTGCGACACCAGGATGGGCAAATGAAATTGCCCTCACCAGGTCTGGGCACGAAAAAACATAAAGCAAAGAAAAAAGATGGGAAGTGTTAGGACTTGTCAGATGTGAGGATACTAAGTGATGTGCAACATTTATGAAAGTATATTTGGTGTATATGTTTGATAGAGAATGATCCGTAACTGTAGAAAAAATTAATATTCAAGTCCAAATGACCTTCAGCTGTGGGCCAACCTATTATATAGTTGGTTGTGCATATAAAGCTGTCATTTCTGTAATTAATAATTCCATAAATAACACAATAATAAAAGACTTATATGTGTATCAGCCCTATTAAAGAAGAAACAGCCCACTACTTCAGAAATGGGGGGAAAAATCATGAAAAAAAATAGCAATTCATATGACAATGTCAAAATCCAAAGAAGAAAAATAAAGTCGAATTATCGATTCACTGCCTAACTACTGGTGAACTGAGATAAACATCCTAAGCAAACTTGAATCACAAGACCCTTTTAACTTGCTTAACTTAATATTACACAAGTTATTTTCCCAAACTTTCTCAAAGGGAAGGCTACATGCCAGACATTCCTTATATTCTATACAGTTCTAATTGTACATATCTTATTCTAATAGGTGTTGATCTTGAGATTACAAACAGTCTTGAGCGTTGGGAACCTCAATATAAGCTCTGTGTATAATTATAATTATATATATATATATATATATATATATATAATATATATATATATATATATATATATATATATATATATATATAATATATATATATATATATATATATATATATAATATATATATACACCTAGTTCTCAAAACAACATGAAGACAGGTTCTCAGAAGTGACTGGTAAATGGAAAATCGCGGGAAAAAATTAGTCATTTTCCATATGATACAATGATAAAGGGCATAGATACATTCCACAATCTTACATAGACACACTACGCCAAAGATATAAGTAGAACATATTTTATAATTACATAACAAAGCAGAAAAACCTGTGGTTATTTACATTAACATGCAAATAGTGCACAGTATAGAAGATATACAGATTTATTGTACAGTAAACAGATTAATGCACTCTATTATGCAGTGGGCAACAGGCATACACTGGGACGTGCATGGTGTCGGTGAGCACGATATTATATCGAAAGTTTGTTTACTGTTTGTTCTTAATTCTTTTTTTCCATTATCTTCATAATATCCAATCGCATTAAGCGGTAGAAGAGGAGGAGGATGCGGGAAAATGAACCTCGATCGGCAAACGTTTTGCTACTTCCGTATCAGCTGATGCACCCTCGCATGCTATTTCCCTGATGATATTATATTGAAAATATGTTTGCTGTTTGTTCTTAATGCTTTTTTTCAATTTTCTTCATAATATCCGATCGCATTAAGCAGTAGAAGTGGAGGAGGATGGCGAAGTGCCTCCGAGGCAGTCGATGTTTTACTAAAATGAAATTTTTTTTCTGAGGCAGTCGATGTTTTACTAAAATGAAATTTTTTTTCTAAGTATTTTGCATGGGCGTTATTTGCGAATTTTGTATTTCTTTACTGTTATATTTTGGGGGGTTATTCGCGAATTTCGTATTTTTTTTACTGTTATTTTTTGGGGCGTTATTGCAATTTCACTGTTAAAAAAACAGGAAAAAAGAAACAAGGTGTACCTCTGCATTACTTTCATGATGTCTATTCCAAAAATTCTCCTTAGATCTTAATTATTATTATTATCATTATTATTATCATTGGCGACAATAATTTTCCTTTGATGATGATTGAGGAGATTATTATTATTATTACGAATTTGTTATTAAACCATTAATTTTACAATAAATAACGTAGTTTTGATTGAATGAACAAGAGTAAATTAAAGATGCTTCTCTCTCTCTCTGTCAACGTCTTTCCCCATTTATTGTCGTCATCTTTACTTTCCTCTTTCTCATATTTATTATAGGTATTTTACATTCATTTTTACCTTTACTGTATAAACCCTCCCTGCACTGTTAACAAACCATCCTTTACTTTATTGATAACAGCGCCCAAGCGTACAGTTACATGAATATTATGAAGATTGAAAAAAAGCATTAAGAACAAACAGCAAACAAACTTGCGATATAATATCGTCAGGGAAATAGCGTGTAGAAAATATATATATTTCATTTAGATTTCCCATGTACAGTACAATATACGTTTTCGTTGAATGAATTGTATAGGTTTTCTTTTTCTCTCAGCTGACACTATTTGCGTTAAGATTTCGTGCAGATAGATAGAATAATGTTTAGAATCAAGGAATATTAATAATACTATAATCTTGAAAACTAGATAAACCCCAAATAGGGTGAGTAAATAAATATTTTATGAGTAAGATATTGTGCCTGAATAAGTATCAGCTGATATGGAGGCAAAAAAAAAAAGAGAGAGAAAGAGAGAGAGAGAGAGTACTATTATTATTACGATTGTCAATACTATTGTAATTTTCATTAATTTATATTATGTATAAGTATTCTTATGCATAGTGTATGTATAGCTCCGACGTCGAGAACAAAATCTGCTTTGGTAGGCTTTTTGCCAATTAATCTTTTACCACGTTATGATAACATTAATTACTTTGTGTAAACAGAGAGTTCTTCCCAATTATGACTGTCCACGTGTAAGTACATGATTTTTCTTGTGCTGAATGAACGATATGAAAACATTTTCTATGTATATTTGCTATAGGCATAATTTACTATTTGAAATGACCAATTGTAATATTGTGTATCATTATTACGATTGCTAATATTGTTGTAATTTTCATTGTCATTTGCTTGCTTTGAAGAACAAGGATTTCTTTCTTTATTTGCTTTTTTTTTTATAGTTGTGGAGAGGGCTTGTTAGCATGCTAACAAGCTCCATTTGATGTACATTGCCTATTATGTCAATAAATTATTTTGAATAGCACTTAATTGTAGAACGGAATGGAAATCGGTTAAGCGGGACACACATATCCACACAAACACACGTACATACAAACATACACACAAACACCGTGACGCCGCCGATCGTCTACCCCCAACAATTCCCTCCACATTCTATCTCTCTCTCTCTCTCTCTCCACAACATTCTATTCTACCCAACCTCCCTTTGTCCCAGCCAACTAGGGAGGGGCACTGTACACAGTTATTAAAGTACAAACAATGATGAGCCCTTTGTAACAATAATAATAATAATAATAATAATAATAATAATAATAATAATAATAATAATAATAATAACAATAATAATAATCTCCACAATCATCATCAAAGGAAAATTATTGTTGCCAATAATAATATTAATAATAATAATTATTATAATAATAATAATAATAATAATAATAATAATAATAATAATAATAATAATAAGATCTAAGAAGAAGTTTTGGAATAGACATCATGAAAATAATGCAGAGGTATATTAAAACCCAGCAGAGAATTGGATATTCATTACACATCTTTTATAATTCCTTTATATCTGACAGGGTATTACACTCTCCATATCTGTTTCTCTTTACTTTATGTATTCTTCGTGCTCAGGCCTGATTAAGGCTGTTTTATTTTATTATTTTTTGGCCTGTCCTGGTGTCACAATCATTGCCATTTTTTTTTCTCGCCACAAAAATCCGCGATGCACTGAATTCCCGATAGGTGAACTGCGATATAGCGAGGGAACACTGTACACTAGTTCGAAATACACGACCTAGTAATGTAACGAGTCATTTTCCATAAGAAACAACAATAATGGGCATAGATACGTTTCACAACAGTACATAGACACACTATGGCAAAGATATAAGATAAGTAAAACATATTTTATAAGTACATAACAAAGCAGAAAGACCTGTAGTTATTTATATTAACATGCAAATAGAGTAGAGTATAAAATATATACAGATTTACTGTACAGTAAACAAATTAATGCATTCTATTATGCAGTGGGCAACAGGCATACACTGGGACGCGCATAGTGGCGGTGAGCACATAACTTAAGCGGTAGAAGAAGAGGAGGAGGGGACGTGCATGGTGGCGGTGAGCACATAACTTAAGCGGTAGAGGAAGAGGAGGAGGAGGAAGAGGATGCGGGAGAACAAACCACTATCTGCAAACGTATTTGCTCTTGCACGCTTTTCCCTGGTGATATTATATGGCAAGTTTGTTTGCCGTTTGTTCTTAATGCTTTTTTTCCATTCTCTCCATAATATCCGATCGCATTAGGCGGTAGAAGAGGAGGAGGATGCGGGAAAATGAACCTCTATCTGCAAACGTTTAGACGAAATGTTTTGCCGCCTCTGTATCAGCTATTGCACTCTCGCACGCTTTTTCCCTGACAGTATTATATGGCAAGTTTGTCTGCTGTTTGTTCTTAATCCCCATCCACATACTAAGCATTTTTTCCATTCTCTACATAGTATCCGATCGCATTAAGTGGTAGAAGAGGAGGAGGATGCAGGAGATCAAACCTCTATCTGCAAACGTTTTGCTGCCTCCGTATCAGCTGATGCGCTTTCACACGCTTTTTCCTTGACGATATACAAACCTTAACACAAACACAGTTAGAACAAGCGATATATCCACGCAGTATGCTGGGTGAAGAGACACTGAAGCACATGGCAGCATGGCGGAAAAGTGCCTCCGAGGCGGTCGATTATTTACTAAAATGAAAAATTTTTGTTTCAATTTTTTTTTGGCGGGCATTATTTGTGTATTTTGCATTTTTTACTATTATATTTTAAGAGCGTATATATATATATATATATATATATATATATATATATATATATATATATATATATATATATATATATATATATATATATGGGCAAACAACGGCCCTTGTCCGGTTTTGCTTATGTTCAATAATTAATCTTAAGTATACTTGCATGACTTTTGCCAAAGTAATAGTTTTCCAGGAGTGGCTGACGTGAGATTCTAAACATATGCTGTATATATCAAAGAATTACTGGTAAAGATTCATTATATGCTCCCCTTCCATAGACTACCAGAGAAATCAGTGTTACCACCACTTACTGATATGTATGGCATTACTGTATAAACACCCAAATTCAACCTAATAAGGTGTGTAAGGTTTTAGATTTGAGCTAGTTTAAGTAACTAGTGTTATGGTAGTTGAGGTTGAGGTAAGTTAGGGTATTATTTTAGAAGAGGGGATTATTCTCTTACAATAATAAAATTGCATATCTAGGACAGTTTTCGTTGTGAAATAAACGAATCTGAACTCCATTTCTGGAGCAAAAAAACATTATATTCTCATAAGGGGTATAACTCTAAGGGGGTCCCGCCCCCGATTAGGCAAGACACATTCCCCTAGGTTAGGTTAGGATGCACCAAAAATGTTTTTTGAGCCAGAAATGGAGATCAGATTCGTTTATCTCACAACTAAAACTATCAGAAAATTGCAGTTTCATTATTGTAAGAGAATAATCCCCTCTTCTAAAAATTTATCTAAGGCTAGATTTGATTTACGAACCTACCACAACTCGCCAATTTCGGCCCTGACACAAAATAAAATAGTGATTTCCCTGAAAAACAACCATCAGATTAATTCTGAATACATCTTAAGTTATCAGATAAAAATGCTTTATTAAAAAATGTTAAAGGTGCAAAAGACGAATCTTGACTCCCCCCCAAAAAATACTGATCACTATACCTTTGATTCTCCGCAGCAATTGTTTTTTCCAAAGACTCAGGACCTAGAAAATCTGTATCCATGAGAAATTCTTTCGTCACCCTATCCTCTCCCATGATGGTGTCTTCTTCATATTCTTCTTTCACTATTATTTCATCATATTCCTGTTTCACTTCGACTCCCGGGTCACCATTCTCCCCATGCCTGACGCCATCTGCAGTTCCATTATCTGTTACACCCTCTCCATCATCTCTTGGCGACAGGGCACAGGCCTCCATCTCTTCTGTCACTTTCTATCACTTTCACCCCTTTTAAATGAATTGTCAGTTTGATTTTCGATGTTGAATCTCAATGCAAAGATAACGCCACGACATCTGAGTATTTTCCCCCTAAAAAGTTTTCTTCTGCTTCTTAGCTTCCTCTTCTTCTTCCTTCTTACATGTGTAGGACACCAGTCACAATGCTCTCTGAAGGCAAGCTTTCAGAGGAACCCAAAAATTTAAGTATTTAAGCACTGGCATATGCGCACTAGTATAAGTGCTTTCTGCACGCCATATATAAATGGAAATAAATATCTCCTCACCCCAGATCAGAAACTGGCTCATGAAATGATGGATAACTCCCGGAACCTCAATTAAAGTTAAATAGACCCACAAACTGTTAGGTAACCTGCCAATTTGCCATGTATATATGAACAACCCTACAATATTTTGGGTATATTTCTTTGCAAGCGCCTATATATATATATATATATATATATATATATATATATATATATATATATATATATATATATATATATATATATATATATATATATATATATATATATATATATATATATATATATATATATATATATATATATATATATATATATATATATATATATATATATATATATATATATATATATATATATATTTCTTTGCAAGAGCCTATATATATATATATATATATATATATATATATATATATATATATATATATATATATATATATATATATATATATATATATATATATATATATATATATATATATATTTCTTTGCAAGCGCCTATATATATATATATATATATATATATATATATATATATATATATATATATATATATATATATATATATATATATATATATATATATATATATATATATATATATATATATATATATATATATATATATATATATATATATATATATATATATATATATATATATATATATATATATAATGGTCTTAATCCCTCTTATTAGGGGGTGGCCAAGTCAGAGAACACACTCATTCACCAGAAGCCACTTTACCTCTATCACTGCTCTGAGCTCTTTGGAGATAAAGGGTCTTCATTATCCCGTCTAACCACCGCTATGCTTGGGTCAACCACAGGGTAACGGGACAAGGATCTTCTGCCGTGAATCAAGAGCTGAATCACTTCCCCCCACCCCACAACTGTTCACTCTTCCATATTTTCAGCCAATGAGTAATCTGCAGATTATGAAATCATCCATTACAGCAAGGTGATAAAAATACTGTTGAAAATATATTAATCATCTGTGGTCATCTATAATACTGTTCCAGTGTCAGATAATGATGAATAGATGCATGCGACAATTTCAGTGTCAGATAATGCATACGACACGGTGCCCTCACAATTTATCTTGAACACTCCCTAACTGTCACAGGAGCAACTAAAAAATCTTCAAGACTATTTGTGTATGAGGTATTGTCACAAGATTCTTTCGTTCACAATGTTCAGAGCTAAGACTAAGTGAGTTCCTCTTCATTTCAATGTGTCCCAATGAGTCCCCAGCGAAATAGGGGTGGACAAAGAAGGGAGAGTTACAAGGAGTTACATGGTCATGGTTAGTATGTCAGAGACACTGCAGTCCATACCAAGGAGATAATTCATATATACTTTGTAACACATACCCAATACACACTCATCCCAGCATGTGCAGGATTCCGTCTAGATTTCCTTTGAGCTGCCCGACGGTTGTGCTGCTAACAACACTTGGTATTAGTTGATTCCAGGTAAGCCTCCTGGCTAGTACAGTGGTAATGCGCTAGCCTCGCATTCGCAAGGTCGACGGATTGCTTCTCGTCCAGGCAAGAGAGTTTAAACTGTTTACAGGGGCGGTTGCTGCTGTGGCGGGCACCACAGTGGGGGGTTGGGGCCTGTGCCAGCTGGCGACCGCCCCATGGGTCCTCCATGACCCGTTCCACCCATCCGTGGCTGGAGTGATTACCTAATTGTGTTTACGGGAAAGAGCCCAAAGCTCGTATCTTCCCGTCTCCTCATCGGTTCCATTTTATACTTAGTGATACTTATCATACCTGTCCTTAAAACTATGGATTGAGATAGCATTAACTACCTCCTCGCTTAGCCAATTCCAATTATCAACTACTCTTACACTGAAAAAGTATTTCCTTACATCCTGCAAACAAGTTTTCTTACCAAGCTTCAAACTATGACCTCTAGTTCTAGAGCCAGCCATATCAAAATATCGATCCCTATCCACTCTATCATAACCATGAAGGAATTTAAAGACTGTCCCCATATCCCCCCTCACTCTTCTAGCTTCGAGTGATGGTAAGTCTAATTCCCTCAGCCTCTCATCATAACCGAGATTGCGTATTTCTGGCACCAGTTTCGTGGCATGTCTTTGAACTTTTTCAAGCTTAGCTATGTGCTTTTTCAAGTGCGGATTCCAAAAGGGGGCTGCATATTCGAGTTTTGGCCTCACATAGGTTACATAAATATTTCTGAACATTTCCTTGTCCATGTGCCTGAAGGCTACCCTTACATGATTCCAGGTCAAGCAATTCTTGTACATGAAGAAATTTTCACTTACGCTACTGTCATACATTTTCATATCTAACTTCAAACCATTGTTACGAGTTGAATTTGTATTAAGAAAGAAAAAAATTATTGTAAATATTGTGAAAACCATTCAGAGAGAGAGAGAGAGAGAGGTCTTATTCTCCATCCCCAAAAATATTTGGTAAATAGATAATGAAGCACAACTACTTTATATAAAATGAGAAACATACTTTATCCAAGAATTTAATCATTCCCTGACCAGCTCAAGTACAGTTTTTTTTTTTAAGTCCTGTGTCACAGTTACTTCCCATTTGAATGGGGTGGACCGACAGAGTTGACTAGAGGCCTTAAGGACATGATGACCTTCCTAATGCTAGGCAGTGGGATCAAAGTAGCTAATGGCAGGCTCGTTAATTCCCAATTTGCTTATTCTACCATTGAGCTATGGCAGTCCCAGCACAACAAAAAATATAGATATGCAAATAAATAAAAGAATATTAGGAGGCAAAGAAACAATAACTTATCCTAGTCTTTTAGGCCATACTCTTATTTTATCATATAATATAATAATACTTTATTTCCATTTCAATACAATGGGTATTCGTCAGCCAGGGTAAGCCCCAACCCCCCACTGTGGTGTCCACCCACAGCAGTTCCTGCCAGTAAACAGCTTAAACTCTCGGTCTTGGACGGGAACCGATCTTTCGACCTCATGAATGCGAAGCCAGCGCGTTACCACTGTACTAGCCAGCAGGCTGTATTACCTTATACATATTATAATTACTTATTAGTGTTTTCTGGAAATTGACTGCAGTAGAGCACTGGTATAAGTTATCAACTCGGGAAGTGGAAAATCCAAGTTCAAGCCCACTGTGAGGCATTAAGAAGGGCATCCAGCCTTAATTCCCAACTCCAATCTGCTGTGACCACCCCCATTCAAATGGAGATAGAACCATATGTGCTGAGCGGTTGAGTGATAGGAGCACTCTGCTTCTATGCTTTGGATCTACAAAATCCCTCTTGGAATATATATATATATATATATATATATATATATATATATATATATATATATATATATATATATATATATATATATATATATATATATATATATATATATATATATATATATATATATATATATATATATATATATATATATGTCTCGAAGTGTTCCATGTATAAATTAGCAAGTATAGGAGAAAGAGGGCTGCCCATACTGCAACCGAATTTTTGTTTGTAAAGTTCCCCATTGAAAGTGAAATAATTATTGGTCACACATAACTTGTTAATTTAATCAACTTCTCTAGAGAAACATGGCATTCACTTTCGTACGGCCTTAGCTTCTCTTTCAGGAAAAGTAGGACACTTTCAACCGGAACATATGTGAACAACGAATCCACGTCTAAACTAAGCAATTTAATATTGTTGAGGGGAACCCTCAGAGACCAAAATTTATGGATGAAATCTTGTGCGTGTCTGAGCTGAGCTTGTGAAAATCGGCCTAAGAATGGGGAAAGGGTATATGTTAGCCATTTAGCCAATTTAGAGGAGAAAGAATTAATGCATGCAACAATAGGGCGTAAGGGAATATTTTCTTTATGGGTTTTCGGTAAGCCATAGAAATAAGGGAGGGAGGGATTTATAACTTAAAATTTATCCAAAAACTCTCGATCTCTTTTGCAGCTAGCAATTTCTCAAACCAATTTGTTGAATTGTGCAGAGGCATTATGAAGGGGATCTTTGCTCAGGTTCTCATACGCTTCCTCATCACTTAGCAGTTCAGAGGCTTTATTGACATAACAAATTCTGTCTAATAACAGTGCAGGGAGGGTTTATAACGGTAAAAATAAATGTAAAATACCTGTAGTAAAATATGGTGCTGATACTTCACGGATTTTCACCTATCACGAGTGGTCCCGGTATGCATATTGTATGTTTCCAAATTTAAGAAACAAAAATATTCTGCAATAAATGTTATTAAATGATTTCAATTACTTGTAATGGACAAATAGTTATGTGTGGCCTTCATGACAACATATATGTTACCAATGTGGCCCTCGGGATACCTCCAGTTTGACATGACTGTCTTAAGGTGCCCATACATGATGCGATTAGCCTTAAGGCCTGGTTGAACAGACCTCATCAGATGGATATCCACACACGTTCTGACCGCATCTCAGGACCAGATCAGTTGGGGACAAGAAATAGCGAAAGGCGGATGTCACACTATGGTTCTCTGCAACATAGAGTTACTTTTGTTAGAATATGCAGCAGCACTGGCCTTAGCAAATAAGGGGAATGAAAGAAAATGCATAGAAGTGGAACAAAGACTGGCTGTTAAAAAGGCAAAAAGTTTCTCACATTTCTGTGTTAGAATTAGAACTTGTTCCAAAAGACTGGTGTTACTACAGTATTTAAGAATGAACAAGGAAACCTACTTAGAGGTGCTTTCACTCATAACCCCTAACATCTAGAAAAGTCACTAATATGCATCAGGCAATAACTTCACATTACAGGCAAACCACAACATCACGCTTCCTTGCTACAGGAAAAACGTATTAAAATCTGAAGTTTTCTGTGGTCATCTCTCTACAAGTTTTGAGTCACATTACACCTGAAACGTGTACAGCCATACAGAGAGTAATACAACAATATATAATGGTATCATAATGTATATTCTAAATATCAACTTTTCTTGAGATTAAAATAACAATAAATTCTCTAAAAACTAAAAGCTTTCGTCATTTCTAAATATTACTTTACTGACCTTGCAAAAACAGTAAATCCACTAAAAACTAAATTCTTTCGTCACACATTCTGGTAAACAACATAAAGTATTAAAAAATTAATTCCTTCGTCAAACATTGCAGTGAACTATATAAGGTAAGGCACAATAGCGTACAACAAATAAAATTCCCATATGAAATGCTGTTTCTTGAACTAAAGAGCTCGTAAATGCATTACCATTAGGGGTAACTAGTATGATATTAACTCAAGGGTCTTTCTCTCTCTCTCTGTTCTATATTAGGTACATAACATAATGGTTATTTTTTGTAGTCTTAAACTTTACATAAATATTTAGCAGTCTATGACTTCATCAAAATCAATAATCTTGAAAAAGAAATAAAGTCGTGTAATTACATATTGTAAGGGAGATATTGCCTGCACATTTTCACCTGGTGAGATGTCAGAAACAGTTACAGTGACTAGTGCTCTGGAGTTCCTACCTTGCCTTTGCACTACCAGAATTGAGCTAGTAAGCTGTTGAAACTGAAAGTTATGAAGCAAAAGTATGGGTTCCAATGAAGTCAACTTATTGGTAGGAGTTAGCATTCCAGGTGTACCTGCATACAACACATCGTGTATCAATTTTTCTGCAATTACTTCCATGTCTGGTGTAATTTTTTCAGTTCAAAGTAACATTATTTTTGACACTATCAGATTCATCCTCTTGACGTGAAGCAACGATGAGCTCTCCAATTAACAAGAGCAGAGCATTAGTTTGCAAGCCTGATGATGATTTCTTCCACTGTTTCAGATTATATGAAGAGTGTACTAGAGTATTCGGTGCAGCTGAGCATTGTTTTGATAATATATCATTGATGTTTATGTCAGTTTCATATTCGTGTACAGGAGGAAGTTGTGTGTTGACCAAAACTGCAAAGCATTCTTGAAAACAGGGCAAATATTTTTTTAACACAATGAAAGATACTTTTTCTTCTATTATAAGGGTAGCCACAGCATGATTCTCATGTCAGAAGTTAATTCAAATTATGTGATTTCGGTGTCAATGGACACATTTCTGACTGCTACGTAAACGAAGATACACTGTTCTACAATTGATTATGTGAATGCAAGTTATCTCTATCTAACCCCCTGCCCCCACACATGCTCAGGTCCCCTTCCATTTGTAATAAAAAATGTAGCGTTCACACTTTCCAAAGACTTGCTAAAGCCTTTCAGCCAAAGTAAACTTAATCATGACAAAAGAATTTTCAACTATCAGTGGTCAAGGGCAAGACATGTCGTGGGAAACGCATTTGGAATTCTTTAAAGGAGATTTTAGATATTCAGTGCTTCGGTGCAGCTGAGCATTGTTTTGATAATATATCATTGATGTTTATGTCAGTTTCATTTTCGTGTACAGGAGGAAGTTGTGTGTTGACCAAAACTGCGAAACATTCTTGAAAACAGGGCAAAGATTTTTTTAACACAATGAAAGATACTAGTTTTCTTCTATTATAAGGGTAGCCACAGCATGGTTCTCATGTCAGAAGTTAATTCAAATTATGTGATTTCGGAGTCAATGGACACATTTCTGACTGCTACGTAAACGAAGATACACTGTTCTACAATAGATTATGTGAAGGCAAGTTATCTCTACCTAACCCCCTGCCCCCACACATGCTCAGGTCCCCTTCCATTTGTAATAAAAAAATGTAGCGTTCACACTTTCCAAAGATTTGCTAAAGCCTTTCAGCCAAAGTAAACTTAATCATGACAAAAGAATTTTCAACTATCGGTGGTCAAAGGCAAGACGTGTCGTGGCAAACGCACTTGGAATTCTTTAAAGGAGATTTTAGATATTCAGTGCTCCCATTAACATGAAAGTAAATAACACTGAGTGTGTTGTTATAGCTTGCTGTTATCTTCACAATATCCTCTGGAGATAAACCAGTGATTATATCACTAGTGAAGACATGGACCAAGCACTGGAAGCACTGCATCGACCTGAAAACTCTCTGTTCATAGACCTAGAGAGAACACAAAATGGATGAGCCTGCGACAAAGCTATGAATATGCATGAAATGTTCCAAGGGGACTTCACTAACAAAGGAGCAATACTGTGGAAAGAAAATATGATAAAGTAATATGACAAAACTTCTTATGTAAACCAGCACTAAGTAGAATTTTTACATTAAGCACACTGAACACAAGAGAATAAAAATATAAATACAGTTGCAGTTTATAATTTCTTTTTTACTTTTACTTTCTTTGTAAACATATTTCAAATCAGTATTGGACTATATGCAGCTGTTCCCTAGCTGAACGAGGTTAAGCCCCTTTGTGTCTGGTCAGTACTTGGATGGATGTCCACCAGGGAACACCAAATGCTGTTGGCATATCAAACAATTACTGCAGTGGTGGAGTGTTCGATTTCGAGCCCACACCGGAGCTTTAGGAAGGGTATCTAGCCTGTCGATTGTATAATTCTTACCATAAAGTGCCTAAGAAACTCTGGCTCTCATGGTCCAGATGGTATACCCCTTCAATTCATCAAAGATGCCTTACCTATGATTGCATCTTACATATTAACTATTGCAAACAACTCCATTGTTACTAGAAGGTTTCCCGATTCTTGGAAAAAATCACATGTAATGCCTGCTGGCTAGTACAGTGGTAACGCGCTGGCTTCGCATTCACGAGGTCGAAAGATCGGTTCCCGTCCAAGACCGAGAGTTTAAGCTGTTTACTGGCAGGAACTGCTGTGTTTGGACACCACAGTGGGGGGTTGGGGCTTGCCCTGGCTGACGAATACCCATTGTATTGAAATGGAAATAAAGTTTATTATTATTATTATCTTCATAAAAAGGAGGCTAGAAAAGATGTGACAAACTATCGTCCCATTTCCCTGCTACCCATTTTCTCTAAAATATCAGAAAATTTGTTGCATGCCAACTAATGTCATATCTAGAGACAAACAGACTATTAGCTATTAACTAGCATGGTTTCGGACTGAAACTCTCATTGGAAACTGCCCAACTCAAAGTTACAAATAAAATTTACAATAATATAGATAAGAAAATAATCTCTCTGCTTGTATTATTACTCTGATCAAAAGCCTTTGAGTGTAAACCATGAAATTCTTATTAATATATGTACTAACTTAAATATCAACTCGACCTGGTGTAGAAAGTATCTATCTAATCGCAGACAGTCTTTATGTCTCTACTCCAAAAAAATTTATAATTTGGTGTTTTCAGGGATCAGCCTTGGTTCTATCATCCTCTCCATTTATGTAAATGATCTATCTTGTTTCATTTCTGACTGCTTACTTATATAATATGAGGAGGATACTCAGCTACTCCTTAGTGGTGATATTAATAATCTCCCAGAGCTAACCTTAGGAGCAGAAAACACTCTGTCAAAAATTAAAAACTATTTTCAAGAAATTGGGCTGTTAATAAACGAAAGCAAAACACAAAGCATGTTTACTGGTTCAAGGTACCAAATAGCGCAAACTCCAAAAACACTACAATTAATATCTGCAGCAATATCATCACACCTACCAAAACTGTAAAAAATCTAGGAATTCACTTTGATAACTACATGTTGTTTGATTCCCATATAGATAAAGTATGCAAAAAGGTGACAGGAACACTAATGTACTTATCACGTATAAAAGACAATTTTGAGACTGCTATTGTACCCTTTAGCTTAAGGAACAAAACATAATATAATATTAATATAAATAATATAATAGTAGGCAGCCAGATTAGTAAATAGGAAAAATGCTTACCGGTGCTTATCAGAGATTGGCCGTTTGCTTACATCACCAGTTCAATAGTTACTCTGAGAGAAGGTTAGGTTAGTGACTAACTATGGGATTTACGAAGACGGAAGTAAGAGTGAGATTAGGTAATATGAGGAACAGAGGCTAGAGCGAGACACAGGTACTCTTAGGTCTTATGCCGGTCAATACACGAGGAGGAGCAGGAGAGAGGTCGCTTGTACGATGGTTCTTACTCTTCTTTTTACATTAGGTCTTATGCCGGTCAATACACGAGGGGGAGCAGGAGAGAAGTCGCTTGTACGATGGTTCTTACTCTGCTTCTTTTTACAAATAGGATTTCATTCGGACGTCAATAGAAATAGTTTAGTAATAATATATATTTAGACTATATTACAACTACCACTCGATTAACGGTTGTCGAATCTCTAGCCCTAAGTCACATTAATTACTGCACAACTGTATGGAGAGCTATCAATAAGACTAAGATAAATAGAATACAGAAGCTTATTAATTTTGCAGTTCGAGTTGCCCTGGGAGGAATAAGAAAATATGACCACATCATACCAGCTCTAAAAAACACTTGGGTGGCTGCGGGGAGAAAACAAGATCGCCTATGCTATTTATGTTTTTGTATACAAAATTTTGAACCATCACAATCCTAACTGGCTATTTGAATTCAAAAAAAGTCAGGGATATAAGGGGAACCAACAGAAGACAGAGCAGTGAGCTCTTTATTCAGAGAACAAACACAGATGCAGGTCAAAGATAATTACTATTAGAGGGCCAACAGTCTAGAACAATATTTTAGAACATCTTAAAAATTCCTCCTCATTCACAGCTTTCAAAGGCAAACTATATAGTTTTCTTTTGGATAAATAGTTACTGCTCACACACTAATCAAACATAATGATTTAATGCAATTTCCCTTAACACTAACCATTTTATATGGAAATTGATGTCATTGCAAGGAGAAAAAAATTTGGTGATGATGCTGCTAGTAACGATCCTGTAGTTATTACTACTTAAATATTAACGTTATTTTTACCATTTTTACTATGATTATTATTATTATTATATTTTTGCATATCTGTTAACTTGAGGTAATCTTAATTTTCTAGAAAAGCTGTATTTCTGTTCAATGTAAAGCTTCTTTTACACGGGCGTGTCTGTGCATGCGTCGAATGCACACAGAAAAGCATCAGATCTTTGTACATGCGTTTTCCAGGCGTTCACATATCACAGACAGACCAATCAGTCATCCACCATCTCCTCTAGACAAAGAACACACGGAAGAAAGGTGTTTTTGTTTCTGCAATAATTGAAACAATGAAAAGGAAAATCTGCCTTCAGGTTTGGATTAACTTAATAAACAACACTAGATTCTTGCAAAGCGAATTTTACACCTTGTATAATGACTTAAATGCTGATGATGTCAAATTTTTCAACTATTTCAGGATGTCGTACCCAACCTTCCAGGAACTTTTGGCCAGAGTCACAGATGGTTTCAAACTACAAGACATAAACATGAGGCAATCCATTCCAGCTGAAGAAGCAGTGGCTTTAAGCATCAGGCATTAATGAAAGTATTCCATGGTAAGAATTTTAGTATTACATTTATATGAAATTAATATTCCTTTTATTTTGAACAAAGTAAAGTATTGTATATGGTATTTTCACTACTGTATGAATAAAAATATTCCATGGTAAGAATTTTTGTATTACATTTTTTTAAATTAAATGTCAAAATCATTCAGGGAACTTATTGAATTATCAGTGTTTGAGGTGTATGATGCTGGAGAGGGTACTGACATATCAGGCGAGGGTGCTGGTGGTTGGACTTGTGCAAGATTTTCTTCATGAGTGTTCCCTGTATGTGGATGAGGTATATTTGCTGCTGTTGGAGGTCCAAAGAAATGTGGGCGTGTCATTTCAGACGAGGGATACTGTGGATAATGACGGTATTGACATTGTGCAGGTGGTAGTACAAGTGGAGAGGGATGAGAGTCTTGAATCCTTGTGTGCCTATGGCGTCCTGATTTGAAGTTCTGCAGTGCAGCCAGTAGCTGCATTCTAAATTCAAGTTTTTGTTCACTGTTCAGTTTTCGTACTGACGGTAACATGGACATGAAAAAATCCTTATCCTCATCTTCTTTTTCTTCACAACCATCCATAAACTTCATCAACTTCTCCTCATGTAAATTCCTCTTCCTTTTCTTGATTTCAGCACTTGCCTTTGGCTGTATTGTTGACAGGTTTTGATATGCATCTTCAGCTCCATCCTCTGTTCCATGGTTTATAGGCATAGTGTCAGTGGTTCCTCTACATTCACCTACTTTCCTGAGAAAGGACAGTTGCTCAGCAAATACGTAACGTTGGGTTTTCACAGCTCCAGTTCCTGTTTTACTCTCATCTTTAAGTTTCCTGCAATTCCTTATATAAGCATCACGAATACTTTTCCAACGAATTTGCAGTTCCTTTCCTGAAATATGAAATAACACAGATAAACCACGAGAAAGTAAAAGGAGAAAACAAATGGGAAGAAATATATATTCTTTTCATTGTCAACCAGAAAACTGACACTGACCACTTTGTATATATATATATATATATATATATATATATATATATATATATATATATATATATATATATATATATATATATATATATATATATATATATATATATATATATATATATATATATATATACAGTGCCCCCTCGTTTATTGCAGGGGTTCGGTTCTGGGACCAGCCACGATAGGTGAAAATCCACGAAGTAGGATCACAATATATACATAGGTATTTTACATTTATTTTTACCTTTACTGTATAAACCCTCCCTGCACTATTTAAAAACCACACTTTACTTTATTAATTACAGTGTGCAAGCGTAAATTTATATGAAAGTGATAGGTAAACTTACCGAGAATGAGGCGATGATGACTGTACATACTCATATACATAGGTATTTTACATTTATTTTTACCTTTACTGTATAAACCCTCCTTGCACTGTTAAAAAAAACACCCTTTTAGTTCATTAATAACAGCATGCAAGCGTAAATTTATATGAACGTGATAGGTAAACTTATCGTGAATGAGGTGATGATGACGTGCATAGACTCCAGAGGAAATTATTCCACAGCCAATGACAGCTTTACGGCTGCTTTTTGTGAGAGAAGAACATGGTAAAGGGGAGTTGCTGTTGCTGTTTCTTCTTTTGTTGGAAGATGGTCTTGTAAGGAGTCATGGCATCATCGAGAAAACTGCAGAAGGTCACCGAACGAACCATATTATTGTCATGTGCTTGTGAGAGTTGTTGGACTGCTTTCACATGTTCATACATGGCTGCCAGACGTTCAAGTGTAAGGCCAGGTCCTTTGATTTCTTCGTGCGTTTCCTCTGGTTGTTCTTCTTTCTCTTCTTCGCTCGCTGATTTTGTCATTTTCTCCAAGTCTTCATCAGACAAAGGCTGCGAGTGGCAGTCAATCAGTTCATTCACGTCTTTGTGAGTCATATTTTCAAAGCCTTCTCCTCCTAGAAATGCAGCCAACTTCACAGCTTTCGCAACTGCTGAGTTATGGACTTCGTCAGGAGCTAATCCTTTGTAGTCGTAGAAGACTTCGAGCCACAATTTCTTCCCGCTGGCACTGATTATTGCTGGCTTCATCTCTTTGATTGCATTCTGATTATTTTCAAGGCATGTAACAATCGCGTAGTTACGCCAGCAAGTCGTCAGTGCGAATTCTTTGTCCACATCCATGGATTCAACCAGGTTCGCCAGGGCATTTCGAGTGTAGAGGGCCTTGAACGCACAAATAACGTCTTGATCCATAAGCTGAATCAGTGATATCGTATTTGGTGGCAGGAACTCTACTTGAACACCATCATATTCAAAATCATTTGCGTGGCCACCAGCATTATCCATCAAAAGAAGGACTTAAAATTCAAGGCCCTTCTTTGCAAGATAAACTTTGACCTGAGGGATAAAGCATTGGTGAAACCAGTCCGATGTGAGGCTTTTCGTGATCCAGGCCTTAGGGTTATTAATCCAATACACTGGCAGCGGATTCTTATTCTTATACTTCAAAGCCCTTGGGTTCTTGGACTTGTAGATAAGCCCGGGCTTTAACATGAAGCCCGCAGCATTCCTGCACATGACGAGGGTAATGCGGTCTTTGTGCGCTTTAGGGGCTTTAGCTTCTTCCTTGAAGAGAAATGTGCGAGATGGCACATCCATGTTAAAGACTTGCTCAGGAGCATATTCGCCTTCCTCGATAATTTTCTTGAAGTCGTTTTTCACGCAATCTTTAGCTGCAGCTGTATCTGCAGAGGCAGCTTCGCCATGAACCAAAGAGCTCTTTAGGCCATAGCATTTGTTAAATTTGGCGAACAATCCCTTGCTTGCCACGAACGATTATTTCCTCGGTGGAGAATCGCTGGAGGGTCCTGGTTGTGGGTCGTCGATATCTTCTCTTTCCTCCTCCTCACAGTCGCCACTGTCGTCGTCGGGTTCATTTGCAGCGAATGTCTCGTACAGCTTTTTCGCCTTTGTTTGTATGATATTGGTGTCTAAGCTGCAATCAGCAATCCACAGGGCCAAAGTAGATTCCATCCGCACTAGTATCTTATTGCGGGATGTTACGACCCTCTTCGCTGTTTTACTAAATGAAATAGTCGCTGTTTTCCTGATATTTGCCTCGTCCTTTTTGATGTATTGAACAGTAGATTCGTTGATGCCAAAATGGGGGCCAACATCCGCGAACCTTCTTCCTTCCTTCAGCATACCTAACAGTTTTACCTTTTCTGTCATGGTCAACATCTTCCTTTGAAACTTAGGCTTACTACCAGAAGCCTTAAAAGATGAAGGACGCTTGGGAGGCATTGCAGAGGTTGAAAAACGAGAGTAAAAAAATCACAAGCCAACATCCGCGAACCTTCTTCCTTCCTTCAGCATACCTAACAGTTTTACCTTTTCTTTCATGGTCAACATCTTCCTTTGAAACTTAGGCTTACTACCAGAAGCCTTAAAAGATGAAGGACGCTTGGGAGGCATTGCAGAGGTTGAAAAACGAGAGTAAAAAAATCACAAGCGCAACGCGAACGGTGCACACGTGAGTTAGACTGAACGGGTGAGGCGAGACAATGGAAGACGCTGGGAGAATGAAGCTTCATTCAAAAACCAATCAGACCCCATGATACAGAACATACAGAAAAACAATTCTGTGATTCGTCGTCTCCCACCCTTTTAACCAATAGCATCCCATGAACTATCTCACGTAGGTGCGAGCCTTTGCATCTGCCAAGACGTCGATACAGTAAACGCTATTGTAAATTATTTTACAAGGTGCAATACTGTGAGTTACATGTTTACATTTATGTTTTTTACTATTTTTTACTGTTTTAATATTCTTAGGCTAGGAAATACTTTTTTTTATCAATAAAATAATGAAAATACTGGAAATTTTAATATGTGCTAGCTCAAGTTGGTGCGACCCTTTGCGTTTTCTATGGTGCAGAGTTATATGTTTAAATTTTTTTTTTTACTATTTCTTACTGTTTTATTATTCTCAGGCTCGGAAATACATTTTTTTATCAATAAAATAATGAAAAAATTTTTTTTTCATTAAAATAGTGAAAATACTGAAAATTTTACTTTCTTAATATCTTAATATTCTCGCATATACTGTACACAGAAAAAAAAAAGCTCGCCCAAAAAAAACTGCGATGCACTGAATTCGCAATAGGTGAACCGCGATATAGCGAGAGAACACTGTATATACGGGGAGTCCTCTTATAACGTCGTTTCGGCTTATGTCATTTCGCATTTACGACAAAGGCTAAAAAAATAAAAATAAAAAATAAAATAAAATAAAATAAATTCTTTTGTTTGGTTCAAATTTGTTTTTGTCTAGTTTCCCTTACCCTTCCTTCCGGGTACTCTAGGGGTTAAAAGTTGGACCAGTTGGAGTAGCCAACAGTCTTTTCACAGATGATGATAAAGAGATGTGTACATGTTTAAATGAATATTTCTTATCTGTATTTACCAATGAAAACTTGGAATATAATCCAGAAGTAGAATACATATACAAAGAGTATCCTTATAATATACTCAGTAAAATAAATATTATAAGGGAGGATGTAATAAAAGAAATAGATAAATTAAAGACTAATAAATCTCCGGGACCTGATGAAATTTATGCTAGAGTATTAAAGAAGTGCAAGGCAGAGCTTAGTTGTTCACTAACTGAACTATTCTATAATTTAATAAAATTTGCATTGGTACCCAAGGAGTGGAAATTGGCAGATGTGGTACCAATATTTAAAAAAGGAGAATGAGTTAAAAAGAAAAACTACAGATCTATATTTATTCTTTTTTAATTCAATTTAATTTTTCAATATAACCAATTGCATATATAAAAACAAATAAATAAAGCCAATAACTTGATAAAAAATGAGATACTGTACACCTATTCTTAGAATAACGCATAGATAGGTTCTCAGAAGTGCCACGTATTGTAATTTTCGCGTAATGTAACGAGTCATTTTCCATAAGAAACAATGATAACTGGCATAGATACGTAGAAGTACACTAAAGAAAAAAGTTTGTTTCACTTTTGCATAAAGAGATAATAAGGGTACTAAGCAAAGGATACTATATAATAAACTAAGACAGCTAGATAGATAGATAGACAAATATACAGAGATGAAGAAAGGAAGATATAAAAAAATAAAAGAAGAAAGTTAATGTATAGAGGAAGCCACATAGCTGAGATTGGAAACTAAGAGTCAACAAAAAAAGAGAGAGAGAGAGGAGAGAGAGAGAGAGAGAGAGAGGAGAGAGAGAGAGAGAGAGAGAGAGAGAGAGAGAGAGAGAGAGAGAGAGAGAGAGAGAGAGAGGAGAGAGAGAGAGAGGAGAGAGAGAGAGAGAGAGAGAGAGAGAGAGAGAGAGAGAGAGAGAGAGAGAGAGAGAGAGAGAGAGAGAGAGAGAGAGAGAGAGAGAGAGAGAGAGAGAGAGAGAGAGAGAGAGAGAGAGAGAGAGAGAGAGAGAGAGAGAGAGAGAGAGAGAGAGAGAGAGAGTAATAATAATAATAATAATAATAAGCCTTTATTTCCAAAGTACATTGGGTATTCAAATAAGATACATATATATTCCAGATAGACCTCTGTGGTGTACGATATAGACATACTAAGACAAACAAATCATAAAGATGAGTGTACCATTAAAATTTACAAGTAAAATCTTCCTTTAAGAGTAACTTCTTAAGATTATATTTAAAAGTATACACTGAACCAGCATTTTTTAGTTCTCTGGGAAGCTGATTATATAAATGAGGTCCACGAATGTTTATATCTCTTGAGCCAATATCAGTTTTAGACCTTCGTACTAATAAATCTTCCCCTTGACGGGTAGTTAACCCGGTAACTTAGCTTACTGTAGAAAAATTATACAAGCAATCAGGAAGATTGTTTCTTAGTATATTAAAAACAAAGGTACATATATTAAAAACATATTTATCTCTAATCTTTATCCATTCTAGATCTTTTAAAACAGGAGAGATGTGCTCGTATTTTCTTACATTGCCAACAGCCACTCGTGCTGCAAAGTTTTGTAACTTTTGTATTCTTTGTAACTGAGTCTTATTTGTACATCCCCAAACTTTGAGACAGTAATTAATTAAACTCATAGCTAAGGACTGGACAATTATTATACGAGTTGATGTTTCAAATGAGTCTTTTACCCTATTTAGATATATTAGAGTACCCATTACTTTTTTATAAATTTCATCTATATGCATTTCAAAATTCATGTAACGGTCAAAATAGACACCTAGGTTCTTTACCGAGTTCATTGGCTTAATGATATTACCGTTAAAGTTTATATGAAGATTGTCATCAACTTCTGATAATAATTGTCTGGATCCGATAAGAATAGATTGGGTTTTAGTTTCATTAAGTAACAGACCATTTTTTAGAAAATAACGTTTAGCCATATACAACATTTCTTCTGCTCTACGAATAATATTTTCAAAATCATTAATTTCTCCTTCAATTAAGATTTGAGTATCGTCAGCATATTGAATGACATAACAGTTAGGTAAATATTTTACTAGATCGTTTACATATATTAGAAAAAGTATAGGTCCTAGGATCGATCCCTGAGGGACCCCAAACAATACCTTCTTGCGACTTGAAACTACATCTTTTATTCTGACTGACTGGTGGCGGTTTTTTAAATAGTTCTCGAACCAGCTTGGGTCAATGTTCATTTTTTTGCATTTTTCTAATAAGATGGTATGGTGTACACTATCAAAAGCTTTAGAAAGATCGAGTAGTAGTAGCAATGATATTTTCTTATTATCTATATTTTTGTATATTTCATCTGATATTTTCAATAAGGCAGTTTCAGTTGATAATTTTGGCCTGAAACCGTGTTGACTTTTTGCAATAAGTTTATTTTTTTCAAGGAACTCACTTAACACGTTGGCCGCGATGTGTACCATATGTGTACATGATCCAATTTTCAATTAAGCGACGTGTACCATATATGGTACACAGGAAAAAATTATATATTATTAGAAAAACTGTCATAAGTCGGTCACATGGACATTCATATGAAAATATCAAAGGAGATATTGTTCTGAAAGGTTCAAAAAACACAAACAAGGTATATTTAAACATTTATATAATGTAATTGTATAAATTTTAGGCATGAAAAACTATAGCAATATAATTTATGCATTTAATGTCTATAACTAGAAAAAATGACATATTTCCTTATAATTAGTTATAATCCTTTGGCATAATCGTCTTTAGACAAAAATATGATAGCACGACTAGGTAAAAAACAATAATGACTTAGTAATGCCTAGAAAATAATATAGAAATAGTGATATTCGCAGTCATTGCAGTGCAAAAAATATGCACAAACTAGATATAAGTAGGGCGTAATATAATAAAAAGAAATTGATTGTAAAAGAAAAATTTTGTAATAGGTAATGTACTACCTTCCATCTACTAATTTTGTAGAATAAAAGTAATTCCAATCATAAAATATGTTCCATTTATAATAAGTTTGTGGGAATCCGGAACCATAGCAGCTTTACTTGGAATGTGCCAGTCCGAAGCAAGAAACGCACATGAAAGGTTTGTCATCACAATCATCACAGAATGTGTTTACCTGACGACACTTCTTCCTGGCAAAATCGGTTCCTTCATTCTTAGCAATCATTTTATAGCATTCTCTGCATCTCTTCCGGCATTTTGAGTTACCAGTGCTCTCAACCAAGGTGTGCTCATGTCGTGCACCGCCGATTGATGCAGATCTGCTCCCCGACTTCACTATCTGACCTTCCTTACCGGTAACAAGTTGGGTAGCAATTTTCTCTTTGAATTCTGTAATACAGAGCTCTTTTCTGGCTGAATAGTACTTGTAGATTGTCCAGGCATTTACAACTGATGTGCCAGTCAACAGTTCAGTCGCAACTTTGCGGTACCATTTAGTGCTACGCCTAAGTGCCGTGCTGTACGAAGCCATTTGATCTGACATGTCGACACCTTTTTTAGCACCATTGTAATCAAGAACACTCTTGGGCTTGAGAATATGCTGATTGGTTCTTGATTTCTTACCTGATGACACCAATTCACCCGAGTGTTCAGGAATTGTAGAGAGAGTCAGCACATTTCTTTTGTCTTTCCAGTTGAATGCCTTGACTCCATTTGCATTTTGCTTGGACACAATTTCGCCTTTTTTTAGCTTCGCATTTTGAAGTGATTTTGGAACGTGTTTGCGATTTTTTCTAAACGTGCCACAGTAATAAGTACGTTCCTTCAGGAGTTTTTCAGCCAATGGTACCGACGAGTAAAAGTTATCGGCAAAAACTGTAACGCCCTGTCCAAGAAGCGGATGACATAGCTGTAAAACTATAGATTCAGAATGAGTGTAATGTCCAGTTCTTTCCATATTTCCAATGTACACTTTTAGATCCCATGTGTAAGCATTTGGTGAACAAATCTTGTACAGTTTTACTCCATATTTATAGGTTTTCCCTGGAATATACTGTCGAAAGATAAGTCTTCCACGAAATGGGATCAGGCTCTCGTCAATCACAACAGATGATCCAGGTGTATAAGATGAGCGAAAGTTTTCAGTAAGTTTTTCCAATAGTGGCTGCAATTTATACAGGCGACTAGAATTTTCATCTATGAATTCGTTATCATTGAAATGAAGAAAGCGCAACAACAAGGAATATCTATCTCTAGTGATGTTTTTATAGATGAAAGGTGTATCATATATCTCTTTCTTCGACCAATACAGATCCAAAATAGGTTTACGCACCAGCCCCATAGTAATAATGATTCCTAGAAATTTTCTGATATCTTGAGCATCAGTTGGAACCCACTGATTCAATCGTGATCTTCTTGATGGTCGTTTGTTTTCAATTACCTGTGCAGCAAATTTATTTGTTTCTGTAACTATATCTGCAATGATATCGTCAGACACAAATAACTGATATACATCAAGTGGTGTCACTTTGTTCTGTAAACCAGAAGGAGTCGGTTTTATAAGTAACTCTTCTTTACCAGTAAAAGAGAAAGTGAGTTGTTCTGCTCGAACAGGACCCCAAGTCGAGTCAGAATCTTTGTCAGGCGGAGCTGTACCTGCACCTTGTGTATTACCAGCATTAGACACATTTTCACCATAAGTTGAGTCATGTTCCTCGTCATATGATTCATCAGTACTAGAACTCTCTTCTGAACTCAGTTGAAAATCTCGATCATCATCATCAGAGGACTCATTTTCGTCTGAAGATTCATTCAGGTTCCGATTATTAGAGTTGTTACCTCTTTTTCCATAAAAGCATGACGGTTCCATTATGCCTTGAAAACATGAAAAAAATAACTGAACAGTTTATTTCATAAATACATCAACCAAATTCGTCTAGGAATCATGAGTAATGTGAGAACACATGAATGACTTCCACATTATAAGATTTGAATATAAATATTCCATTAGTTTTGTTCTATAAATATACATGCAAATTACATTTCTAATTCATTGTACTGAACTGAAACATAACTAAATATATTAGTCTAAGAATAATTTTCCAAAATACAATAGCTAACAATAAGCCTGTAGTGATAAAATAAAGTTTGTGCTACCATATGGTACACGTCGCTCAGAGAAATAACATTTTCTCCTATGAGCGATGTGTACCATATAAGTACACGCAGATTTTGGCGCACGTCGCTCATGATAGAAAATATTATCACTCTATGCGACGTGTACCAAATATGATCACAAATTTTATGCTCTGATAGTAAAGAACTTACCTCTGCGCAGCGACACACACAACCTCACGCCTCCAGGTCTACTGTAACACTGGCAGTATTGGTTCAAACATGTCGCCCGCAGCCCTTAACATGGTACAGTAGGCATCGCGGTCAACGTGTTAACTGATTTGCAACAATCTTTTCAAGTATCTTTGATAAAATTGGTAGTAAAGAGATTGGTCTATAGTTAGAGACGTCGTCAGGATTTCCATTTTTAAAACCAGGAATTACATGGGGATTTTTCCATAAATCTGGGTAAATATTGGTAACTATGGAAGTATTGATTATTACCGTCAGATAATATTCTATTTCAAATAATGAATCTCTAATAAAACGAAAACAAATTCCATCTGATCCATATGCATTAGAGTCTTTCAGATTTTTTATTACTAAGATTACTGTATTACAATCTACTGTAGTAGGGTTAAAGACATAATTACTTCTATTGAATGCACTATGTTCTTCCAAATTAACATTATTATTATTATTACTACCATCATCACTATTATGATTACCATTACTACCACCATCATTATTATTTGCACCATTATGAACATTACTATTATTATTACTACTACCATCATCATTATTATTACCATCATTGCTATTATTGATTTCATTTATTATTTCTTTTTTTGTTTTTTCAAAGGTTTTTTTCCCCACTTCAGCGAAAAAATTATTGAACTCTTCTGCTTTAGCACTTACATCTACCTCATCGGGTATAATTGATATGTTACTACTTTTATTACAGTTATTGGAAAGCATGGTGTTAGCAATTTTCCATGTATCAGAGATATTGCCTTTAGCGTTTTGAAATTCATTTTTGTAATACTGTTTCTTACTGTTACTTAATAATGATTTTACTTGTTTCTTATGCTCTGTAAACTTTTCTCTTAAAGGGATATTATCTCTTTGTAGTTTTACTTCATTTTGTAGTTTGTCTCTTTCTTTCATAATGTTTTTTATGTCATCTGTTATCCAAGGAGCGGGGGGACGAAATATTTCTCTTGTCACGAGTGGTGCACATCGATCTATACATGATGATAAGACACTGGTTAAAATTTTTACTTGTATATTAATATTATCGGTATATAGAATTTCATTTAATTTATGTACTTCATTCATAAGTAAATTACAAAGTAATTCTTGTGAATAATTTCTTAAGCATCTGAATGTTTTAAAGATTGGTTGTCTCTTTGGTTTGCGAATATTTAGGGACGTTACAATTTCCTCGTGATCTGCTATAGGGGCTTG
>JAXCGZ010023569.1:0-27500 GCA_037179515.1 Halocaridina rubra
GACCTGACGCCTTAAAGTCGCGGCCGCTACCGCTTAAGCCACAGTGACTACACTATAGAATACTGGTCTATGATAATTATTTTTTTTCGGTTTAATGTGTCACCCTTAGTCCCCGTTTAAATAGGGGTGGACACAAATAGGCTGGAACTATAAGGGGGAGTAAGACTATATGTACTTTCAAACACTCCGTAACGGGATCGAACTCGCGAATGACAGCTTCGTTACTTCCAAACTTGCGCATTTAAACCACCTCTCTCTCTCTCTCTCTCTCTCTCTCTCTCTCTCTCTCTCTCTCTCTCTCTCTCCCTCTCCTCTCTCTCTCTCTCTCTCTCTCTCTCTCATCCCTTCTATTGATGTTCTCGGGACTTCCCTCCTCTTCCACCAAATATGTAATTGAGTTTCCTCGCCCCCTAATTATTATTATTGTTGGTTACTATCATATGAATACACAAGGAACCAACATTCCTCTACACTTGCATGCTTTTAGACTACAATTTTAATACATACATGCATACATTTTATATATATATATATATATATATATATATTATATATATATATATATATATATATATATATATATATATATTAAATATATATATATATATATATATATATATATATATTATATATATATATATATATATATATATATAAGTATTATATTTTTCAAATATAATAGTGCTGTTGATATTGAATTAGCAAAATATTTTAAGCACATAAGGGGATATATTATCGGGACCTGTAGCTTTATGGGCATCTAACTCCATCATCGCTTTGCATACCTCTGTGGCTGAAAAGATAATGTTCTCTAATACCAGTGCATGAGCTCCTATCTCTGCAATCTGAGGGGGCGGGGGGTATTTTCTACTGTAAATACTGACTGAAACTCTTTGTTCAGTTCTTCACAGTTCTCTTCACACCATCTCAGTGATGATTTCATCCGGTCTCTTTAGCTTTAAAACCAGTTCTTTTACCTTCAGTTTTCCTCTGATAAAGCTATGGAAAAGTTTGGGATTTTCTTTAGCCTTCCTGGTGATATCCCTTTCATAGTCTCTCTCTGCCCTCTCTTCATATTACTTTGGTAATCATTTCTTGCTCTTTTGTAAGTCTGCCAGGCATTTATGTTGTTTCTTCCTCCTCCTCTGCATTTTTCAGCATATGTCTCTCCACTCCTTAGCTCTCTTATACTCATTATTGAAACATTTCTTTCTGGCATGAATAACTCCTATTTTGGTGGAAGGTATGCAACAATCTATTATCTTCCCCTATTCCTCACAAAAGATGTTGTACATTTCTTGTACAGATTTGCTATAACGTTCTCCTGTGTGTGTATTAGTTTGTGTGCATGTTTATGTGTGTGTGATTACCTAATTGTGATTACCTAATTGTGTTTACGGGAAAGAGCCCAAAGCTCGTATCTTCCCGTCTCCTGATCGGTTCCATTTTTAGACTTAGTGATACTTATCATACCTGTCCTTAAAACTATGGATTGAGATAGCATTAACTACCTCCTCGCTTAGCGAATTCCAATTATCAACTACTCTTACACTGAAAAAGTATTTCCTTACATCCTGCAAACAAGTTTTCTTCCGAAGCTTCAAACTATGACCTCTAGTTCTAGAGCCAGCCATATCGAAATATCGATCCCTATCCACTCTATCATAACCATGAAGGAATTTAAAGACTGTCACCATATCCCCCCTTACTCTTCTAGCTTCGAGTGATGGCAAGTCTAATTCCCTCAGCCTCTCATCATAACCGAGATTGCGTATTTCTGGCACCAGTTTCGTGGCATGTCTTTGAACTTTTTCAAGCTTAGCTATGTGCTTTTTCAAGTGCGGATTCCAAAAGGGGGCTGCATATTCGAGTTTTGGCCTCACATAGGTTACATAAATATTTCTGAACATTTCCTTGTCCATGTGCCTGAAGGCACATGTGTGTGTGTGTGTGTGTGTGTGTGTGTGTGTGTGTGTGTGTGTGTGTGTGTTCATATTTATTATTTTATTTCTCTATTGATTTAATATTGCCACTTAATATAATTCTCCTTAGTATGTGTCTGCGCTTCCTTGCTCTATTCAACTCTATTCACCAATCAAATATGTACATATGTATCGGTTACGCCAACAATGTAGGTTATATACATATCACAGTGGAATAATAATTATATTGTTTATAAATGGTTTTACTACCTCATTAATATTAATTATCACGAAATGGGACGATATCATACAGTCATTTGAGCGTCGTTGATTCCAGATTTTTAGGATGCCAAACATTATTAATTAATTTTCCAGACTACTACTTAACTCGTTGAGAATTAGCACTGGAATTGTGGCTTGGAAAGATCAATGAACGCTCTGAGGGGAAATAAGAGACTCGGCCTCTAACTGTAGAAATTTATTCGAGTTTCAATACCAGGATGCATTTATAACTCGCTGGGAAAACACAGTGGAATTGTCACTTAAAAAGACCATTTTGTCATGAGGAAAATTAGAAAACACAGGTATGATTGTAAAAATTCATTCAAGTTTCTATACCTGGAATAACTCATTGAACTTGCTGAGAAAATATATGGAAAATGCTACTCAGACACACCTCATGAGAACAATTAGAATGCAAAGCTGTATTAGCAGAAAACGGCATTAATATTAATACCTCTAACAGCGCTTCTCATGCGACCATATACAGCATCACCTCTCTTACTTCAAATATGTGATCTATCGTCATCCTCATTACTCTGACTATTCTCTCAGCCAGTCCCTTTCCTACTGTTTATTATTCTTTTATTTTTGCCTTGTCCTTAAGCTGCTACTTTTTCTTCTCAATGTTTTCTTGATGTACGGGCTCGATGGGGGCAGTTTTCTTGCCTGTGCCGGTGTCACTAAAAAAAAAGAAAAAAAAATCTCGAAAGCCTCTCTCTCTCTCTCTCTCTCTCTCTCTCTCTCTCTCTCTCTCTCTCTCTCTCTCTCTCTCTCTCTCTCTCTCTCTCTCTCTCTCTCTCTCTCTCTCTCTCTCTCTCTCTTCAGATTATTATAATATGCTACAGCATTTTCTACCTAATTAAAATTAGTTCTTATATTCATTCAACAAAATCGAATTTACAAAATATCGAATAATCAAAATGCTTTTGAATTTGAGCTCCTCTGTCGGCACTAGCTTTAGCTGTTAGGTTAGTTTGGAAAAATTTCTAAGAATAAGATTCATGGTTTGAGGAAAAGCTCTATGCTGTTCATCTCTAGGTTTGAGAAAAAGCTCTATGCTGTTCATCTCTAGGTACTAGTATAAGTTGTTACTAAGAATGATTTTCAGGGTTTGAGAAAAAGCTCTATGCTGTTCATCTCTGGGTACTAGTATAAGTTGTTACTTAAATAGAAGAAAGTAAGGAGATTGTGCATTGGTATGAGAGTAAAAACTATTCGACTGTCGGTACTAACATTAGTAGGTAGTTAATTAAAATAAATGACTTCGAATAAGATTTAAGTTAACAGTATGTATTACCCTCTTACTTATTAGTTCAATTATATATCTACTTATAAGTTACTTTTAGATTGTTATAAGAATAACCATTGTACAAAAATGGAAATAAATGTTTGTTTGTTTGTTTGTTTGCTCGAGATAAAGCACTAGACTATACGCCTGTCGGTACTGAGTCCAATAGATGAGGTACTTTGGACACCCCGTCACAGTCTGAGGTTAGCAAGGGCATGCATTCAGGGTAACGATTACACCTGCCAAAACAAGTCCTTAGCAAGAAGTCAACCGTCCTAACCTTTAGTAGAAAAGGGAGGCCGTGACGTAACACTGGAACAACAATTTGGACAGAAAAAAACCTGATGTTATGAAGAAAATCTCTCCCCATCTCTAGTTCTTTTCCCCAAGAGAGGACGATAGAAACATCCCCAGACGTGATGACCATCAAAATAACGATGGTGTTGATGGACAGCCAAAATTTCCCCTCGTCCTCTCTCTCTCCATTGGTTCTTCCGCTTTCCCTCGCTCATTTTCTTTTCCCCTCGAAGCAAAGGCAATTAGTCGAGTGATTCTCAAACTTTATGTCGGGGTGCCCTCATAAGTGGTTTGATGAGTGTTTGTGTATTTTATTGAAAATTGGTTTTTCCTTTGTTGATTGTTTTTGGTTTATATCAATGTCAGTTGATTCTGTCCAAGTGAGGTGTTGATTAGTAGAGTGATTCTCAAACTTTAGGTTGGGGTGCCCTCACAAGTGGTTTAATGTGTGTTTATGTATTTTATTAAAAATTGATTTTCCTTTGTTGACTGTTTTTGGTTTAAAGCAATGTCAGTTGATTCTGTCCAATTGAGGTGTTGAGCGTCCTCTGCTTCCCATATTTCATTCTCTTTTATTCTACATTTTCCTCTCTCTTTGTTGAGAGAAGGGTGACTACTATCCAGCTGAGGAAGTGCGTGTCTTTTGCCTCTCATACTTAATTTACTTACATTGTAGTCACCGTGGCTCAAGCGGTAGCGTCCGCGACTCTAAGGCGTCAGGTCGAGGGTTCGCGCCCCGTCACGGTTTGAGGTTAGCAAGGGCATGCAATCAGGGTAAAGATTACATCTGCCAAAACAAGTCCTTCGCAAGAAGGCAAACGTCCTAGCCCTTGGTAGAATAGGGAGTCCGTGACGTAAAACTGGAAAAAACAACTTAATTTTCTTACATTGTACAGATTCTTGTTTTCTCCTCTTGAGGTGGATTATAAGAACACAGCCTCCGTGTTCCCTTAAGTGTCGCAAATGTCAAGTCAATGTTGTTGAGCTAGGGAACTGGGAATCCACTCTTATATCCACCTCAAGGAGCCAATTTTTTTTTCTTTGACTCGGCCAACCCCCTGTTAAAAATATGAATCAGGGTTGCATTTAGATAATCCTCTAAAGAAATGAATTCGAGACTATTTGTAAGTTCATTTTGAATTTGGGATAATATTAAAGGAGAGCATGGTAGTCACCGTGGCTCAAGCGGTAGCGTCCGCGACTCTGAGGCGTCAGGTGGAGAGTTCGCGCCCCGTCACGGTCTGAGGTTAGCAAGGGCATGCACTCAGGGTAACGATTACATCTTCCAAAACAAGTCCTTGGCAAGAAGGCAACCGTCCTAGCCCTTGGTAGAAAAGGGAGTCCGTAACGTAAAACTGTATTATTAAAGGAGAGCATGGTTATGTTCGTGTCCCTACCGGGGTAAATTCGCTATTAAGATTGTGAACCCCTGGGTTAATCACATCACTGTACAGCCTATAAGCTTGGTGTTTTCCCTCCTCCCTTACTTTTCTTCGCCCCCCAAAACACTTGATGATTACTTGTGTCTAACGAACTCTTCGCCATTTTCTCAGCGTCTTCTTATTATGAGGGAAGCCTTTTATGGTGGAATAGCGCCAAGGTTCGAAATATAATGCATAAACACACGCACACACACACACACACACACACACACACACACACACATACTGGCAGATTTGTCTCCAGAAATACATATAAATGGCATAGTAAGGGCAGCATATGCATTCTTATCAAATGTAAGGGTAGCCTTCAGGCACATGGACAAGGAAATGTTCAGAAATATTTATGTAACCTATGTGAGGCCAAAACTCGAATATGCAGCCCCCTTTTGGAATCTGCACTTGAAAAAGCATATAGCTAAGCTTGAAAAAGTTCAAAGACATGCCACGAAACTGGTGCCAGAAATACGCAATCTCAGTTATGATGAGAGGCTGAGGGAATTAGACTTACCATCACTGGAAGCTAGAAGAGTGAGGGGGGATATAATGACAGTCTTTAAATTCCTTCATGGTTATGATAGAGTGGATAGGGATCGATATTTTGATATAGCTGGCTCTAGAACTAGAGGTCATAGTTTGAAGCTTCGTAAGAAAACTTGTTTGCAGGATGTAAGGAAATACTTTTTCAGTGTAAGAGTAGTTGATAATTGGAATTCGCTAAGCGAGGAGGTAGTTAATGGTATCTCAATCCATAGTTTTAAGGACAGGTATGATAAGTATCATTAAGTATAAAATGGAACCGATCAGGAGACGGGAAGATACGAGCTTTGGGCTCTTTCCCGTAAACACAATTAGGTAATCACACTGGAAAACATACAAACAGTTGACTATAAAAAGACAGTAATAAAAAAAATTAAAGACGTTGTGATGGAAAGGGCAAACCCACTCATCAAACAGGCACTTGATAAGGAGAAGACAGTGGTAATCTCAGGCATAAGCGAATCCCAGGAGCCAACATGGCAGGGGAGACTTGAAGAAAATAAAGCTAGGGTTGTAGACCTGATAAGAAAGCTTGGAGTAGTATGTGGTCCTGAGGATATTGTAAACATACACCAACTAGGTAAATATTCGAGGGAAGGAAAGCCGAGACCAACAAAAGTAACCTTTGAGAGAGGGGAAACATGTAGGGAAATATTGTTGAGAAAAAAAAGTCTAAAAGACCTTCAAGAATTCAAAGAAGTGTTCATTAGACGATACAGAACACAGGAAGAGATGGGAAAGATAAAAAACTTTGTTGCAAGAGGCAAGAGGGTTAAATGATGAAAGAAATGAAGAAGAGAAGAAAAATTTTCATTACAGAGTTCATCCAGACAAAGGGGAGATAAAGAAGATAATGACAGAAGATCAGGGGATGGGGCCTCATTAAGATTGTTATACACAAATGCTGATGGATTAGCTGGTAAGGCAGTAGAATTAAAAGATAGGATGCACAACAGTAAGGCAGATATAGTAGCAATTACAGAGACTAAGTTGAGTGAGGACATAAACAGTGTCACAGTTTTTCCTAAGGGCTTCAGAATACTAAGGGTTGAAAGATCTGAGAGGACTGGTGGAGGGATAGCACTGCTCATAAGTGAAAGGATTCAAGTCGAAGAAATAAACTTGGCTATAGAAAGTGAGTTCAAGGAATTTCTTGTTGCTCGCATAAATACTGGGTCAGAGAGCATTATAATAACTGTTGTATACAACCCACCAAGGAACCAAAATAGGCTTGAAGTTTATGAGGAAAGTCATATAGGTACTATTGAAGTCATAAACTCAGTTGTTAACATGGCACGGGAAAAAAAATGTAGGATTTTGATTATGGGAGACTTTAATCATAAAGAGATAGATTGGATAAATCTTGACCCACACAGTGGTGAGGACTCATTCGGGGCAAGATTCCTAGATTGCGTACAAGGGAATTTCCTACACCAACATGTAATGGAACCAACAAGGGCCAGGGGTGGGGATGAGCCATCACTACTTGATCTAGTGTTCACAGATAATTTGTTGGATATTGAAAAAATTGAGTATGTACCACCAATTGGAAAGAGTGACCACTGTGTGTTGTTGATGGAGTATATCATTGAAGATAATCTTCCTGAGAGTAGAGGCACTGAGGACATGAGGAGGAACTATCCGAAAGGAGATTACATCAAAATGAATGAGCTTTTTGCAGTTCTTGACTGGAGAACCTTATTTTACAACAAATCTGTACAAGAAATGTATGACATCTTTTGTGAGAAATATGGGAAGATAGTAGATTGCTGCATACCTGTCACCAAAGTAGGTGTAATTCATGCCAGAGAGAAATGGTTCGATAATGGGTGTAAAAGAGCTAAGGAGTGGAGAGACAAATGCTGGAAAAGGTATAGGAGGAGAAAAAACATAAATGCCTGGCAAACCTACAAAAGAGCAAGAAATGACTACCTAAGTAAAAGGAGAGAGGCAGAGAGAGACTATGAGAGGGACATCACCAGGAAGGCTAAAGAAAATCCCAAGCTTTTCCACAGCTTTATCAGAGGAAAACTGAAGGTAAAAGAACAGGTTTTAAGGCTAAAGAGAGCGGATGGAAGCATCACTGAGACGGATGAAGAGATCTGCAAAGAATTGAACAAGGAGTTTCAGTCAGTATTTACAGTAGAAAATACCCCACTCCCTCAGATTGCAGTGATAGAATCTCAAGGGCCGGTATTAGAGAACATCAACCTTACAGCCAAAGAGGTATGCAAAGCGCTGATGGATTTAGATGTTCATAAAGCTACAGGTCCTGATGACATATCCCCTCATGTGCTTAAAAACTGCGCAAACTCAATATCAGTGGCACTAAGTATCATATTTAAAAAGTCACTGGAGTCAGGGGAGATTCCAAGATGCTGGAAACAAGCAAATGTGATACCTATTTTCAAAAAGGGAAGGAGGGATACGGCTCTGAACTATAGATCAGTTTCCTTGACCAGCATAGTTTGCAAAGTTATGGAGAAACTACTAAGGAAACATATCTCTCCTCACTTGGAATCCTTCAACTTTTTGTCAGTAAGGCAACATGGCTTCAGAGAAGGTAGATCAACAGTAACAAACTTATTAGAATTTTATGATGAGGTAAGCCAAATCTTACAGGAAAGAGAGGGCTGGGCGGATTGCATATTCCTAGACTTCCAGAAAGCGTTTGACACTGTTCCACATAGGAGACTTAGTAGGAAGCTGCAATCAATGGCTAGAATAGGTGGAAATGTTTTGGAATGGATAAAAACTTACTTAGAAGGAAAGGAACAGAGGGTTAGAGTAAGACACTCAGTGTCTGAATGGAGAAGAGTTAGTTGTGGAGTTCCACAGGGTTCAGTTTTAGGGCCACTTTTGTTCCTTGTATATGTAAATGACCTACCAGAGTCTGTAAATTCATTCATGAATATGTTTGCAGATCATGCAAAGATTGTGAAGAAAGTAAAATACGAGAACAATGGTAGAGAACTTCAGGAGGATCTAAATAATCTGCATGAGTGGTCAGAAAAGTGGCTAATGAAATTCAATACTTCAAAATGTAAGGTAATGAGAATGGGTACAAGTGCAAGAAGGCCCAAGCTTGACTACTCGTTGGCTGGAGTACAACTTCAAGAGACAGAAAATGAGAGAGATCTAGGAGTAAACATACTGGCAGATTTGTCTCCAGAAATACATATAAATGGCATAGTAAGGGCAGCATATGCATTCTTATCAAATGTAAGGGTAGCCTTCAGGCACATGGACAAGGAAATGTTCAGAAATATTTATGTAACCTATGTGAGGCCAAAACTCGAATATGCAGCCCCCTTTTGGAATCTGCACTTGAAAAAGCACATAGCTAAGCTTGAACAAGTTCAAAGACATGCCACGAAACTGGTGCCAGAAATACGCAATCTCAGTTATGATGAGAGGCTGAGGGAATTAGACTTACCATCACTCGAAGCTAGAAGAGTGAGGGGGGATATGGTGACAGTCTTTAAATTCCTACATGGTTATGTTAGAGTGGATAGGGATCGATATTTTGATATGGCTGGCTCTAGAACTAGAGGTCATAGTTTGAAGCTTCGTAAGAAAACTTGTTTGCAGGATGTAAGAAAATACTTTTTCAGTGTAAGAGTAGTTGATAATTGGAATTCGCTAAGCGAGGAGGTAGTTAATGCTATCTCAATCCATAGTTTTAAGGACAGGTATGATAAGTATCACTAAGTACAAAATGGAACCGATCAGGAGACGGGAAGATACGAGCTTTGGGCTCTTTCCCGTAAACACAATTAGGTAATCACAATTAGGTAATCACACGTCTTTATGCTTCTATTTTTTCTTTTTCTCGATGCTTTCTTGGTGCTCAAGCACGATGAGGACAATTTTCTATTTACTTTGTTTTCTTAGTGCCCAGGCCCGATGAGGGCAGTTTTTATATATTTTTTTTGTCCCGTCCTGGTGTCGCACTCATAATATGCATACATACATACATACATACATACATACATACATACATACATACATACATACATACATACATACATATGTATATATATATATATATATATATATATATATATATATATATATATATATATATAGAGAGAGAGAGAGAGAGAGAGAGAGAGAGAGAGAGAGAGAGAGAGAGAGAGAGAGAGAACTGCTACCAGGCAAGATATACAGTATATGTGTATGTGTGTTTGTGTCTGTCGGTGTATATATATATATATATATATATATATATATATATATATATATATATATATATATATATATATAGAGAGAGAGAGAGAGAGAGAGAGAGAGAACTGCTACCAGGCTAGATATACAGTATATGTGTGTGTGTTTGCGTCTGTCGGTGTGTGTGTGTGTGTATATATATATATATATATATATATATATATATATATATATATATATATATATATATATATATATATATATATATATATATATATATATATATATATATATGGGTGTGTGCAATTGCCTAATTATAATTACCTAATTATACTGTGAGCACTGTTCTTAATTCTAGAAGGTCTTTTAGTTTTTTATTTCATCAATATTTCTCTACATGTGTTCCCTCTCTCAAAGGTTGCTTTCATTAGTCTTGCCTTTCCATCTCTTGAATATCTACCAATTCGGTGAATGCTTACAATATTTTATGGACCACATACTACTCCAACTTTCCTTATCAGGTCTAAGATCCTAACTTTCTTATGTTCAAGTGTCCCCAGACATGTTGACTCCTGGGATTCACTTATGCCTTAGTGTGTGTGTGTGATTACCTAATTGTGATTACCTAATTGTGTTTACGGGAAAGAGCCCAAAGCTCGTATCTTCCCGTCTCCTGATCGGTTCCATTTTATACTTAGTGATACTTATCATACCTGTCCTTAAAACTATGGATTGAGATAGCATTAACTACCTCCTCGCTTAGCCAATTCCAGTTATCAACTACTCTTACACTGAAAAAGTATTTCCTTACATCTTGCAAACAAGTTTTCTTACGAAGTTTCAAACTATGACCTCTAGTTCTAGAGCCTGCCATATCAAAATATCGATCCCTATTCACTCTGTCATAACCATGAAGGAATTTAAAGACTGTCACCATATCCCCCCTCACTCTTCTAGCTTCGAGTGATGTTCCGGTTTTACGTCACGGACTCCCTTATCAACCAAGTGCTTGGACGGTTGCCTTCTTGCGAAGGACTTGTTTTGGCAGATGTAATCCTTACGCTGAGTGCATGCCTTTGCTAACCTCAGACCGTGACGGGGCGCGAACCCTCGACCTGACGCCTCAGAGTCGGAGACGCTACCGACTGAGCCACGGCGACTACTTCTAGCTTCGAGTGATGGTACGTCTAATTCCCTCAGCCTCTCATCATAACTGAGATTGCGTATTTCTGGCACCAGTTTCGTGGCATGTCTTTGAACTTTTTCAAGCTTAGCTATGTGCTTTTTCAAGTGCGGATTCCAAAAGGGGGCTGCATATTCGAGTTTTGGCCTCACATAGGTTACATAAATATTTCTGAACATTTTCTTGTCCATGTGCCTGAAGGCTACCCTTACATTTGATAAGAATGCATATGCTGCCCTTACTATGCCATTTATATGTATTTCTGGAGACAAATCTGCCAGTATGTTTACTCCTAGATCTCTCTCATTTTCTGTCTCTTGAAGTTGTACTCCAGCCACCGAGTAGTCAAGCTTGGGCCTTCTTGCACTTGTACCCATTCTCATTACCTTACATTTTGAAGTATTGAATTTCATTAGCCACTTTTCTGACCACTCATGCAGATTATTTAGATCCTCCTGAAGTTCTCTACCATTGTTCTCGTTTTTTACTTTCTTCACAATCTTTGCATGATCTGCAAACATATTCATGAATGAATTTACAGACTCTGGTAGGTCATTTACATATACAAGGAACAAAAGTGGCCCTAAAACTGAACCCTGTGGAACTCCACTACTAACTCTTCTCCATTCAGACACTGAGTGTCTTACTCTAACCCTCTATTCCCTTCCTTCTAAGTAAGTTTTTATCCATTCCAAAACATTTCCACCTGTGTGTGTGTGTGTGTGTGTATTATATATATACACACACGCACACGCACAATTAGAGATTTCATTCATTTGCCGCTATATAGGAATGAAAATATAAATAGTCTTCGATATGAAAATAACATTACTTTTTTTTATGGAAGGAATAAATATTGTAGTAATGATACCTACAACAATAGGACATTGTATATTAATATTGTAATTTTTTTTTTCTTTTATTTTTTAAATGTCAAATGTACAATATTTACAATTGTTAAATGATTACAAAATTACATTGGAAAATTCTTTGGTTAATATATTCTGTATATTACTTGCATAACAAATATTCAAGAACCATTTCAAATAATTAAATTTACCTTTAATTAAACATAAAGTTTCCCATTCAGTCAAGTTCTGTGTACGACTAGTCCATACACAATATAGATAATTACAAATAAGCAGAACTGCAGTGTTCTCATCTCTTCTACTTCTTCCTTTAATATCTAACATTAATAATTTTAGCCAGTTATTATCTTGTACTGAACACATCAAATTAAATTTACTTTTAAACCAATGAAAAATATTTTTTATTCTTATACAAAAATAGAATATATGCATTGTATATTCAGGTTCACCACAAAAGTCACAATTTCCATTATTCTTAATTCCTAACATTTCTAAATGTTTATTTGTGGGTAATTTTTCATGTAAATATTTAAATATAAATTCTCTCTCCCTTAAACCAACCACTGGATGATTAACATTTTTCCATATATTACTCCACTGTAGCAAAGGATAATCTTTCTCTACTAATGGCTGTGACTTAACAAATATAACAGAATATATGTCTTTGCTTTTTATATGAGGAAATTTAGCATGTTTACACATTTTTCTTATGTTTTCCACTACACCAGAGTAAAACATGGGACATATATATGATACATCTGGATACTTATTTGTGTTTACTAAATAGCTTAGTCTTATGCTACAATAATAAATATTTAATAGTCTTCCTTCCAAAGTTTCTTTAAGGCTAGTAGCTGTAAGAATTGCAGCAGCTTTATTAAAAACATCTACTATACCAAGACCCCCTTCACTTTTAGGCAAAAGCAAGGTAGCTCTACGGATGGGATGATAGCTTCCCCTCCAAAGATACCTGAATATTAAAACATTTACTTTTTGTGCAAATCTCTTGCTTAATGGAAGTGTATGGGCTACATACCATACTTTCGATAATAAAATACAATTCACAATTATTGCCTTCTGAAAAATTGTAAGATACCTTTGGGCAAGCATACTGATCCGTTTCTCTAGTTTTTCTATTATTATATTCCAATTCATTTCCATAGTCATCTTTTCGTCTTCACAATAAGAAATTCCCAATATCTTTAGATTATATTCTGTTTTAAGCCAACGAAGAGGCCAGTCATTTTTACCATGCCATTTCCCTATCCCAGTTATACTACTTTTATCTCTATTTAAAAGGGCACCACTTGCTTTTTCAAATAAATGTATTTCCTTAAAAACCTCCACTATAGATTCCTCTGTTGATACAAACACAGATGAATCATCTGCAAATCCTTGCATGCAAATTTTCCATCCATTTGGAAGCTGTGGTGATATTATTCTTTTATTATTCTTAATACCTAAAAAGAGAGGTTCTTGGTAAATTACATATAACATCATTGACAGTGGACATCCTTGTCTCACAGATCTCATAATTGGAAAAACATCACTCAACATTCCATTAATACTCAACCGACTGCAACAATCTTTATATAACATTTTCATCCAACTAATATACAAATCTGGAATTCCTAACTTATTCATAATTTTAAACAAAAAATCGTGGTGAACAGTATCAAATGCTTTATTCCAATCTAACTTCATAATGGCCATTGCATAATTATTTTTATAAGTATAATGAATAATGTCTCTAATATTATTATTGCAGTGCACTATTGATCTACCTTTAACACTGCAAAACTGTTCAACAGAGATCAATTTATTCATTACCGTCTTTAATCTGTTGGCCAAAAACTTAGCAATGATTTTATAGTCTACATTCAAGAGTGAAATTGGTCTCCATCCACTCAGTGTTTGATCTTCACTTCCCTTACTCAATAATATTATTATGCCCTCATTTTGTAAGTTCGAAAGTTCCTGTCTGTCCAATATATGTTTTATCACTTCAAAAAAATCATTTCTAATTATTTTCCAAAATTCTTTGTAAAATTCTGATGGTAATCCATCTATTCCTGGCGCTTTCCCTGTACTCATATCTTTAATCACATTCCCTAATTCTAACATACTAATATTACCAATTAAATCTTTACGGTCAATATCATTTAATTTATTACAACATAAATCCAGTAACATATCTTGTAACTGACAGTCACCTTCCACCTTATCATACAAGTTCCCATAAAAAACTTTAGCATGAGTTAAAATTGCTTTAGTATTATTCAATATCTGTCCATTGACGCCTTTTATATTCTGCATTATCTTATTATTTCTATTGACTTTCTCTTTCTTTAATAAATATGGAGACATTTTCTCTCCTTCAATTTTATCTTTCATTCTAGCCCTTATTTTCACTCCTTCACATATTTCATTCTGAATCCTTTCTATTTTATTTTTCACTGAATGTATTATATCAAAGTCTATAATTCCTCCATTAGCCTTTTGGTATAATTCTTTTAACCTACATTGTAGTAAGTTTATCAGCCCATATTTTTCTGCTAAGATTTTTTTTGACATTTTAACAAAAAAACTTTTAATTTTCTCCTTGCAATAAATCCACCACTTGATCAAGTTATTAAACTTATACTGCTCTCCTTTTAAGAACTGCCATAGTACGCTAAAATTTTCTTTTACATCCTCTCTATTTAGAATGCTGACATTTAATTTCCACGTACCTTTACCTTTATTAGTTGACAAAAAGTTGATACTAGTAATTACCATACAATGATCTGAAAATGCTATAGGTACTGTTTTACATGAATTTATATGATTAAACAGACTTTTAACATATATTCTATCAATACGGGATGCATAATTTGTCTTAATATATGTATAATCTGTTACATAATTGATACTTGCAGCATCTCTAAAACCAGTCCCTTTAAGTAATTCACAAAATTTTTTTGATATTACAGTTTTATCCAAAGAACTAACATCTTTTACATGAGTTACACTATTAAAATCCCCTGCAAAAATTGTGTCATCTATATTTAGTCTTAAATAATATAATAATCTATCAAAAAAAATCTTCTCTCTCTCTTTTCTTATTCGAGCCCGATGGGGCATAAACATTAAGTAAATGAATTTCCTTACCACCAGTTTTTATCTTTAAGCTTAGTATTCTACCTTCATAGTCCATCTCTTGTTTTATAACAGTTATAGGAGACAATCGTTTACTGATCAATATTGCAACACCTCCTTTTAAATAAGTAGTTGGATTTATAAATACTTCATAATATTGCTCTATATGATATAATGAATTTCCTGCCTTAATGTTATGTTCTTGCAACATTATTATGTCTAGTTTATAAAGATTAGCAAGAGAAATTAATTTTAATTCTTTCCTATCGTCATTCAAACCATTGATATTTAGCGTACAAACAGTCAGAGCCATGAAAAAAAAAATATATAAAAGAGAATATAATGTGATAAAAAAAGAAACATTACCTTGCCAATTTTCGTTTCTTAACATTACTAATTTCCAACTTCTTATTCTTTTTTATTTTGAGTTTACCTCCTTTTTTTACTTTAACAAACCACTGTTCTTCCTTACACTCCTCACTTATCGACATTCCTTCAGAAAATGTTTCTTCACCGGTTTCAGTGCTTGACGATTCGCCATCTTTATCCGTTGTTTCTTTATTTATTTCCGTTATCTCATTATCTTCAAGTATGTCTTCTTTTATAACCTTATCTAGGGCATTACACACTTCTTTGTCCTCTTCATTTACGCTTAATTGAGAAAAAGTTCCTTGATCCATATCTTTATCTGCAGTCCTATGCACTTCCACCGTTGTTACACCCGTTTCCAAGGGTACATCCTCTTTCCTCTTGTTAAGAGATTGATCATCATTTGGGAATGGTTCCTCTTGACTGCTACTAATGTGTGTCCTTACCTCTTCATTTTCATCTGTGCATTCACTTTCATCTGTACATATTCCACTGGCTAATTGTATTTCTTGTACTAGCGGCTCCTTTGTTTTTTGTTTGTTATCTCCATCCTTTGTTTCATTGTCTGCTCTTCCCTCCTCTAAATTCCCTGTAGAGTTATCTTTATTAGCATTTACTTCTTGAATGGTGTGTCCAGTCCTCTTATTTTCCTCTACGTCTTGTGCACTATTCTTTTTCCTTTGAATATCAGGAAAATCTGTAGTATTATATATATTTATCCTGTCATCTAATTCAAAGTAACAATCAGCGGCCATGTGATTCTCCCTGCCACATTTAAAGCAAGTTTTCTGCTGTCCATTATAGTAGAATACGATATTATGACCGTGAATATTTAATGAGGAGGGTACACTCCTCTTCAATTCCATCCTAGCTGTTCGTATACCATTTAGAAGTCCCTCAGCCTTTCCGTATGCAAACCGGTTTAATCTGATTCCATAAACTTTTCCATAATTCTCAAGAATTCTCTCCAAAATTGCATTATCCATATCAAATGGTGCATAGCGAATGGATATATAAGTATATTGTCTACTAAAATTAATGATTTTTACCGTTTTGCCATTACCAACATCGACATCTTTCTCATCGTACTGATCACAAAAAGCTTGAAAGATGTACGATTTACTAAATTTTAAGACATACTTTGCCTTGCTTATCTGCTGAAATCCAACTATATCATCATGCTTAATTTTCAATACTTCAAAAATTACATTGCACACTGCGCTATAATCAGGGCTAAATGAAAAAAAGAGCCCTATGGAGTCCTGTCTCCTAATAGGCGGAGAAAAAGAACTCATCTTACATCAGGCTGTTTATGACGCAAGAATAGTCCTCGGGCATGTTCTCTTTTCGCCCATACCCCAAGGGTACCGCCCACAAAAGATTATGCTTATAAATCTAAGACTGTGCACTATATACAAACACTTATAAGCACAAATCAATCACTGTCACATTAAGCCTAATGTCTCAAAAAATAAAGTTCCAAAACGTTCTATTTCACTGAAATAACGAAGAAATATACAGCGCTTTCAAAACGGTGTTTACAACTCCGCTTCTCCAACTCGACTCCATTCATTTGCCGCTATATAGGAATGAAAATATAAATAGTCTTCGATATGAAAATAACATTACTTTTTTTTATGGAAGGAATAAATATTGTAGTAATGATACCTACAACAATAGGACATTGTATATTAATATTGTAATTGATCACAGAAGACAATTTTTTTTTAACTTTCGTGAACCTCAACCTTCGTTGGAGGTTAATGACTACAGTAACTGCAAAACAACCAATTAAAATCATTATTGCCAAATAACTGTTGTATCATTGGGTGGAATTGGCTCCACTATGTGATTTAAATGACTATCATACTTGCAAAATAACCAATCAAAATCATCATTTCCAAAATAGATATTTATCATTGGATGGAATTGGGTTCACTCATTGATTTAAATGATTACCATGCCTGTAAAACAGCCAGTTAGTATCATTATTGTTAAGTAACTGTTTTTTTTATCCTTGGATGGAATTGGGTCCACTTTGTGATATAATGGAAGTGACGTAATTTGTAATGTTTTTGAAGCCTTTATTTTAACACGTGTAATTGTTATGGTTATTGATTACTTTCACACACTTTCCAGTGAAATGAAAATACTAAACTTGGAAAATATATCTAAAAATAATATTTCTATTATTATCTTATTTCTTAACTAGGGGGAACTAATATAATTAACCTAACCAAACCAAACCAAACCTTAATATTTCCATTATTATCTCATTTTTCAACTAGAGGGAACTAATATGATTAACCTAACCAAACCAAACCTAACCTTACCTAACCTAACATGAAAAGTTAAATATTTTTCCAAAATCAAGGTGTGAAAGTATAACCTAACCTTACCTTACCTAACCTAACATGGTAAGTTAAGTTTTTCCAAAATTATGGTGTGAAAGTATAACCTAACCTTACTTAACCTAACCTAGCATGAAAAGCCATGTTTTTCCAAACTCAAGGTGTGATAGTAAACACTTACCATAATTTTATTTATAAAGTAATAATTATCAAAGTTTGTGAGAAGATATCTTGCAAAATTCACATAGCCATAATTTCTTTTAGAAAAAATAAAAAATGCTGTGGGAAACATTTGGCTCATAAGATCTGGTAACAGTGCTTATTTGATTTTGTACAGGAAGCTAGGAGATATACTTGATAAAGGTTCTGTATTTTAGACTTACTTAAGAGACCGCGGTAGCTTAGTGGTAGAATGCGCGAGCCGAGAAATGACAAGGCCGCCATGGAAGTCCCCCAGCTCCAAACTGTCTGTGGCCACAGCTATTCAAATGCTGACGAACTGTGACACATAAAAAGAGGCAACTAAGATTTCAAAGCCTAATTTAGACATTGATTACGCTGTTTACTTACTGTCAAGTGATAATTAGTGGCAATTTTATGAACTGAACTATAGATAATTTTATTACCTGACCTATAGATAATCTTATTAACTGAATTATATATAATTTTATTAACTGAACTGTACATAATTTTGTTACCTGAACTATAGATAATTTTATTAACTGAACTATAGATAATTTTATTATCTGAACTATAGATAATTTTATTAACTGAACTATAGATAATTTTATTAACTGAACTATAGATAATTTTATTAACTGAACTATAGACAGTTTTATTTTCTGAACTATAGATAATTTTATTAACTGAACTATAGATAATTTTATTAACTGAACTATAGATAATTTTATTAACTGAACTGTAGATAATGTTATTATCTGAACTATAGATAATTTTATTAACTGAATTATATATAATTTTATTAACTGAACTGTACATAATTTTATTACCTGAACTATAGATAATTTTATTAACTGAACTATAGATAATTTTATTAACTGAACTATAGATAATTTTCCTATAAAGATTTTATAAAACAAATTGGTAAAATACAATCCTAGCTTTTCATACATTGTATCCGCTCCATGTCGGCCACGCCAAAAGGTCACATCACCCAAAGTCAGTTCGCCCATACGCTAAAGACATTCCGCTAGATGACAATTGTAAATTTTAAGAGGGTAAAGTATAGGAAAGGAACACAAGAACTTGCTTTTTTTTCGGATCTTGTAAAGATAAATAACCCCAGGGTCTTTTAGTGTTATTCATCTTTACAAAACAATTCTTGGGGTTCGTCATATTTACAAGGTAGTTATAGGGGTTATTTGTATTTACAAGGTAATTATTATTTGTTTTTCCTTTTACTTGCATTTGTGTATTTGTCTGAATAAATTCTCTGTATTCTTACTTTGGTTTTTATTCTTACATGATTTCAATTGGTTCTTATAAGGGCAAACAACGGGTTATTCAACTTTACAAGTTTAATTACTGGGTTATTTAACTTTACAAGTTTGATTACGGGGTTATTCAACTTTACATGGGGTTGTGGGGGCAATTTATCTTTACAAGATCCTTTTATTCCACTTTTCACTTCCTTATTGTGCAACATTTTACCCACTAAAAACAGTTGGCTTTGTCAGGCTAAAAAAATCCAAACACATATAGATCAGCATAGCATTGCACCACAAATAACATGGGTCCCTCTTTGACAAAGAACATCTGAGGGAGAAGTAAGAAGAAATTAAAGGGGGGTACAGACGATCATTATTACTGTCAGTAAAAATACTGACTCTATTCTATTGGTGTGAACTACTACGACCATATGATGGATACACCGACAGTAATAATGACAGTACAGGGAAATACTGTTAGTAATATTGATCATCTGTTTAGTCCTTAAGATGACATCGATATATGGAAAGGTTATTCTAAAGTATGTCTTTGGCAAATGGTGATTTGATGGTTAAGGTCTGGCTTGAGATGTGAAATATATATTGTTACCAAAGAATGTATATAACTTTGGAGCCTTACCTTATTTTATTGGTCAATCAATAATTTTTCAATTATGAAGCATATGTTCTAAGTACCACTACTAAAGAAAAAAGAGAATCTGAGGGAAAGTCAGGTTATTTTGAAAATGTAATAACAACCTTGTTTGTGCTGATACAGCTGCCATGACTAACACTTTTGCACCGAAATTAGAAGGAAAATGTTTGAAACTTGCTTCTTGGTTTCGTAATTGAGGAAAGCCATGGGATTCACTGACTTCCTGAAAACAAGCTCCGAAGGCCCCAACGGTTACATCATAATGAACAACAACGCGTCCTGATCCTGTTCAGTCTTCGGGATGAATACAAGAGTGTTGGGAGATCCTCATGCCAACATCTGAAAGCTTCGTCACATACTAATGGACCAATAAGCATTTTGATTCAATATATTTTACTATTTTTTTGCACAATTATAATTATGACCTCTTTATTTTTTTAAATTTTAATGTGTAACACCTAGTAACATTTAATAAATTTAAATTTGGCGCTCCTACATATTGTGCAGGTTTCCGTCTGGTAACAGAAAAGAGAGAAGAAGAAGCAGCCAGAATTGCAAACAAGCACCTCATGTATTGTTTTCTTGTGCTACATTTGATTTTTTTATATGTTTTGTACCCATGAGAGCCAGAAAATGTAAGTAATATATATTGTCATTATACAGTGGTAAAATGTATAGTTAAATTTATTAGATAATAATAGTTTTAAGGTAAATTTCATGTGTAAAAACGAGTTTATGATGACGCCGTTTCTGGTAGGCCATGTTTGAACATGTACATGAAGCAGACTTGCTGAAAATAAGATTATTGAATATTATTGAGTGACAGCCTTGTTATTTTGACTTAAGATTTGTGTAGCCTATTATATTACATAAATATTTCTCTTAGCCTCACACCATGTCTCAGGCTATAAATAGCCTTGGCTACTTTAGATTTTGATAATTCCATTTTTTGTTGCCATTATTTCCTAGTCACTAGGCCTGGCTTCGATTGATATTATTAAAGATTTTTTATTTCTATAACTTTAGGCCTAGCTAGGCTAAGTTAGTCTTAATAGATATGCCTCAGATGATTAATTAATATACCTAATTATAATTTATGTTCTTTTCTATAATTATTATACAACTCTTGCACCACTTTATTATTTGTTTGTTTATTTAATCTTGTATTTATGTCTCATAAGTTGTATATATATAACATTATGTATATATGCTGTATACAAAGATTTATAGAATTTTATAAGTCTTGCTCTTTATTTGATTTTTAATATGCCACTTATTATAAATATTGTATTGCTATGATGATTATTTCTTTTGTATTTGAAATGTTAGTTTAATTTCTATATATACCTTTTTCTTTGTTTTCATTTACAGTTTGGACCTTTCTTTCATTAATTCATTTGTTGACTAGCTAACTAAACCAATAAGAAAACAGTCCCAAAAATCTGTTTTTTACTGCTCTATAAACCTAGATGATAAAATAGAAAGTAAGGCAAGACATTTAAAGGACATACCTATTGATTAGTATACCTGCTTACACAGGAGGTGTAACGTAATATATTTATTTTTTCATAAGTTTGACATGTTCGCCGTATATATTTACAATTAGTATTATGACAAAATTTTCTTCAAGTTTTACCGTTATTATAGTTATTTTAGGTTTTATATTTATTCCTACGGTTTGTGTATGATTAGTAGTACTTGTTGGCGAACCAACATTAGTGTGAGCAAACAAACTCATTCATGTGGGCGAACAAACGCAACGTTTGAGTGAAACGATATTTGGGCTAAGTGACATATGGGCGAAAAGACCGTAAGCCTGATTCATAAATACATACATACATACATACATACATACATACATACATACATACATACATACATACATACATATACATATATACATACATACATACATCGATACTTTGATATGGCTGGCACTAGAACTAGAGGTCATAGTTTGAAGCTTCGTAATAAAACTTCTTTGCAGGATGTAAGGAAGTACTTATTTTAGTGTAAGAGTAGTTGATAATTGGAATTGGCTAAGCGAGGAGGTAGTTAATGCTAACTCAATCCATAGTTTTTAGGACAAGTATGATAAGTATCACTAAGTACAAAATGGAAGCGACCGGGAGACGGGAAGTTACGAGCGTGGGGCTCTTTCCCGCAAGCACAATTTTACATACATGCATATATACAAAGAGAATGTGTTTCGAAGTGAAAGACTGTGCTGGACAGAATTAATCAGGACTTAGGGGAGCGTCACATGGAGTTAAGAATCCATTTGTTACTGGCCTAATAGAGATAGATAGATGGATAGATAGATAGATAGTGTGTGTGTGTGTGTGTGTGTGTGTGTGATTACCTAATTGTGATTACCTAATTGTGTTTACGGGAAAGAGCCCAAAGCTCGTATCTTCCCGTCTCCTGATCGGTTCCATTTTTAGACTTAGTGATACTTATCGTACCTGTCCTTAAAACTATGGATTGAGATAGCATTAACTACCTCCTCGCTTAGCGAATTCCAATTATCAACTACTCTTACACTGAAAAAGTATTTCCTTACATCCTGCAAAGAAGTTTTCTTACGAAGCTTCAAACTATGACCTCTAGTTCTAGAGCCAGCCATATCGAAATATCGATCCCTATCCACTCTATCATAACCATGAAGGAATTTAAAGACTGTCACCATATCCCCCCTTACTCTTCTAGCTTCGAGTGATGGCAAGTCTAATTCCCTCAGCCTCTCATCATAACCGAGATTGCATATTTCTGGCACCAGTTTCGTGGCATGTCTTTGAACTTTTTCAAGCTTAGCTATGTGCTTTTTCAAGTGCGGATTCCAAAAGGGGGCTGCATATTCGAGTTTTGGCCTCACATAGGTTACATAAATATTTCTGAACATTTCCTTGTCCATGTGCCTGAAGGCTACCCTTACATTTGATAAGAATGCATATGCTGCCCTTACTACGCCATTTATATGTATTTCTGGAGACAAATCTGCCAGTATGTTTACTCCTAGATCTCTCTCATTTTCTGTCTCTTGAAGTTGTACTCCTTCCACCGAGTAGTCAAGCTTGGGCCTTCTTGCACTTGTACCCATTCTCATTACCTTACATTTTGAGGTATTGAATTTCATTAGCCACTTTTCTGACCACTCATGCAGATTATTTAGATCCTCCTGAAGTTCTCTACCATTGTTCTCGTTTTTTACTTTCTTCACAATCTTTGCATCATCTGCAAACATATTCATGAATGAATTTACAGACTCTGGTAGGTCATTTACATATACAAGGAACAAAAGTGGCCCTAAAACTGAACCCTGTGGAACTCCACTACTAACTCTTCTCCATTCAGACACTGAGTGTCTTACTCTAACCCTCTGTTCCCTTCCTTCTAAGTAAGTTTTTATCCATTCCAAGACATTTCCACCTATTCTAGCCATTGATTGCAGCTTCCTAATAAGTCTCCCATGTGGAACAGTGTCAAACGCTTTCTGGAAGTCTAGGAATATGCAATCTGCCCAGCCCTCTCTTTCCTGTAAGATTTGGCTTACCTCATCATAAAATTCTAATAAGTTTGTTACTGTTGATCTTCCTTCTCTGAAGCCATGTTGCCTCACTGACAAAAAGTTGAAGGATTCCAAGTGAAGAGAGATATGTTTCCTTAGTAGTTTCTCCATAAGTTTGCAAACTATGCTGGTCAAGGAAACTGGTCTATAGTTCAGAGCCGTATCCCTCCTTCCCTTTTTGAAGATAGGTATCACATTTGCTTGTTTCCAGCATCTTGGAATCTCCCCCGACTCCAGTGACTCCTTAAATATGATACTTAGTGCCACTGATATTGTGTTTGCGCATTTTTTAAGCACATGAGGGGATATGTCATCAGGACCTGTAGCTTTATGAACATCTAAATCCATCAGCGCTTTGCATACCTCTGTGGCTGTAAGGTTGATGTTCTCTAATACCGGCCCTTGAGCTTCTATCACTGCAATCTGAGGGGGTGGGGTGTTTTCTACTGTAAATACTGACTGAAACTCCTTGTTCAATTCTTTGCAGATCTCTTCATTCGTCTCAGTGATGCTTCCATCCGCTCTCTTTAGCCTTAAAACCTGTTCTTTTACCTTCAGTTTTCCTCTGATAAAGCTGTGGAAAAGCTTGGGATTTTCTCTAGCCTTCCTGGTGATGTCCCTCTCATAATCTCTCTCTGCCTCTCTCCTTTTACTTAGGTAGTCATTTCTTGCTCTTTTGTAGGTTTGCCAGGCATTTATGTTTTTTCTCCTCCTATACCTTTTCCAGCATTTGTCTCTCCACTCCTTAGCTCTTTTACACCCATTATCGAACCATTTCTCTCTGGCATGAATTACACCTACTTTGGTGACAGGTATGCAGCAATCTACTATCTTCCCATATTTCTCACAAAAGATGTCATACATTTCTTGTACAGATTTGTTGTAAAATAAGGTTCTCCAGTCAATAACTGCAAAAAGCTCATTCATTTTGATGTAATCTCCTTTCGGATAGTTCCTCCTCATGTCCTCAGTGCCTCTACTCTCAGGAAGAATGTCTTCAATGATATACTCCATCAACAACACACAGTGGTCACTCTTTCCAATTGGTGGTTCATACTCAATATTTTCAATATCCAACACATTATCTGTGAACACTAGATCAAGTAGTGATGGCTCATCCCCACCCCTGGCTCTTGTTGGTTCCATTACATGTTGGTGTAGGAAATTCCCTTGTACGCAATCTAGGAATCTTGCCCCAAATGAGTCCTCACCACTGTGTGGGTCAAGATTTATCCAATCTATCTCTTTATGATTAAAGTCTCCCATAATCAAAATCCTACATTTTTTCTCCCGTGCCATGTTAACAACTGAGTTTATGACTTCAATAGTACCTATATGACTTTCCTCATAAATTTCAAGCCTATTTTGGTTCCTTGGTGGGTTGTATACAACAGTTATTATAATGCTCTCTGACCCAGTATTTATGCGAGCAACAAGAAATTCCCTGAACTCACTTTCTATAGCCAAGTTTATTTCTTCAACTTGAATCCTCTCACTTATGAGCAGTGCTATCCCTCCACCAGTCCTCTCAGATCTTTCGACCCTTAGTATTCTGAAGCCCTTAGGAAAAACTGTGACACTGTTTATGTCCTCACTCAACTTAGTCTCTGTAATTGCTACTATATCTGCCTTACTGTTGTGGATCCTATCTTTTAATTCTACTGCCTTACCAGCTAATCCATCAGCATTTGTGTATAACAATCTTAATGAGGCCCCATCCCCTGATCTTCTGTCATTATCTTCTTTATCTCCCCTTTGTCTGGAAGTATTCTGTAACGAAAATTTTTCTTCTCCTTCATTTCTTTCATCATTTAACCTTCTTGCCTCTTGCAACAAGTTTTTGATCTTTCCCATCTCTTCCTGTGTTCTGTATCGTCTAATGAACACTTCTTTGCATTCTTGAAGGTCTTTTAGACTTTTTTTTCTCAACAATATTTCCCTACATGTTTCCCCTCTCTCAAAGGTTACTTTTGTTGGTCTCGGCTTTCCTTCCCTCGAATATTTACCTAGTTGGTGTATGTTTACAATATCCTCAGGACCACATACTACTCCAAGCTTTCTTATCAGATCTACAACGCTAGCTTTATTTTCTTCAAGTCTCCCCTGCCATGTTGGCTCCTGGGATTCACTTATGCCTGAGATTACCACTGTCTTCTCCTTATCAAGTGCCTGTCTGATGAGTGGGTTTGCCCTTTCCATCACAACGTCTTTCATTTTTTCGATTACTGTCTCTTTATAGTCAACTGTTTGTATGTTTTCCAGTGCCACCACCTTTACAGCCTCTTTTACTGCCACATTTCCCTTTAGTGCATCAGCAAAGGACGTTTTCATGGCATCATTTTCCATATTCAGCTCCTGGAACTCTTTTCTGAACTGTTCAATGTTTTCCTTAATCTGAACATTCCAAGCAGCAATCTCGTCTCTCTCAGAAGAGAGCAGTGAACTAACATCTAATTCCTTTAGGTTGTCATTTAGCTGTTTGTTTTTATCTTCTTGTTTAGAAATTCTAGATTCTAGTTGACTCTTTTCCCCTTCCAGCTTCTTTATTCTTTTTTCTAGTTCCTTTCTCTCCTGCCCTTGTGCTTTATTTGCTTCCTCCAAAGATCTTATTTGTTCTCTGAGTGTTTCATTCTCTTTCATTTCTCCATCCATATTCCGAATTTTATCATCAAGGCTTATAACCATTTCCTCTAACTTCTTGATTCTCTGTTTAAGTCCCCTGATGACTACCCCTTCTCCCGACCCATGGGTGGGAGAGGTTTGGGACAGAGATGGCTTCATTTTTATGTTCTCCCTCTCACAGAATATAGAAAGAAGACGAGAAAGAGGAAAAAAAAGAAAAGAGAAAAACTTCTAATTTAGCTTCACACAGAATTTTTATATCTCCATATAAGTGCTATTTAGTGACTCAGTTTGTCTCCTTTCCGGTAACACACATCTTAACTTAAAAACTTGACCATGTGTGTGTGTGTGTGTGTGTGTGTGTGTGTGTGTGTGTGTGTGTGAGAGAGAGAGAGAGAGAGAGAGAGAGAGAGAGAGAGAGAGAGAGAGAGAGAGAGAGAGAGAGAGAGAGAGAGAGAGAGAGAGAGAGAGAGAGAGAGAGAGAGAGAGTTGCACATGCGGAAAATATATATTTTGATAAAATGCTGTTTTGTTTGAATGTAACTTCCGTGTGTGTGTGATTATCTAATTGTGATTACATAATTGTGTTTACGGGAAAGAGCCCAAAGCTCGTATCTTCCCGTCTCCTGATCGGTTCCATTTTCTACTTAGTGATACTTATCATACCTGTCCTTAAAACTATTGATTGAGATAGCATTAACTACCTCTTCGCTTAGCCAATTCCAATTATCAACTACTCTTACACTGAAAAAGTATTTCCTTACATCCTGCAAAGAAGTTTTCTTACGAAGCTTCAAACTATGACCTCTACTTCTAGAGCCTGCCATATCAAAATATCGATCTCTATCCACTCCATCATAACCATGAAGGAATTTAAAGACTGTCACCATATCTCCCCTCAATCTTGTAGCTTCGAGTGATGGTAAGTCTAATTCCCTCAAGATCTCATCATAACTGAGATTACGTATTTCTGGCACCAGTTTCGTGGCATTTCTTTGAACTTTTTCAAGCTTTGTTATGTGCTTTTTCAAGTGCGGATTCCAAAAAGGGGCTGCATATTCGAGTTTTGGCCTCACATAGGTTACATAAATATTTTTGAACATTTCCTTGTCCATGTGCCTGAAGGCTACCCTTACATTTGATAAGAATGCACATGCTGCCCTTACTTTGCCATTTATATGTATTTCTGGAGACAAATCTGCTAGTATGTTTACTTCTAGATCTCTCTCATTTTCTGTTCCTTGGAGTTGTACTCCTTCCACCGAGTAGTCAAGCTTGGGCCTTCTTGCACTTGTACCCATTCTCATTACCTTACATTTTAAAGTATTGAATTTCATTAGCCACTTTTCTGACCACTCGTGC